>CM060952.1:87714422-87749422 GCA_030765055.1 Mantis religiosa | reverse complement strand
ACGTGTCCCATAACATGTATTTGTTCAGTTGGACGATTAATAAATAAACAAATAAACAAATTTTAGAAACATACTTACTGATATCCTAAACAACAAATGCATAGCACATAGTATCAAAGATTTGTATAACCATCTACCAGTTGAAATTAAACAGATAACAAAAATCAAAATAAAGACTGTTAAATCTTATCTCTTATAATAGGTATTTTACTATGTGGAAGAATATAAAACAGGTTAGGACAGCTCCAAATACTTGGGTATTAACTTGCAACCAACAGGAACATCATTCAAGATACATATCAGAGAAAAAGCAGCCACAGCCATTAGAGGGATTTATGACACACAATAAATGTGTGTCAGATATCAGTAACCACAGCAATGAAACTATTTAATGCAAAAGTCTTACCCATGCTTTACATACGGAACAGAGGAAATCTGGGACTCTCTAACATTATCAGATCTAGCCACATTGGGAAAGGTAAAGGCCAGACTCCTAAAAAGAATATTAGGCATTGCAAAACAGGTTTCAGTACACACTTGGCAAATAGAGCTCAGTTCATAGAAACTAATGGCGTGCAATCAGACCTTCAAACTTCTAAATTCAGTGTGCAACAGGGCTCAGTGTTGGGACCTGTACTCTTTCTAATTTATTTCAATGAACTATCATATATGACTCCTACTAATACTGTGTTATTTGCTGATGAGCAAATTTTATTCTTACTAATTCCGATATATCATTGTTACAGTGTGCGATAGACAAACTAGGACTGAATTTAGTAAACTGGCTGAAGTACAATAGAGTAATCATAAACAAAGAAAATCATGCTATCTAAACTTTACTTCATCCCCAAACTTAGCTGATCATTACAGAGTTTTAATGGAGAATGATAAGTAATCAATGATAGTAGAATAAAATTTCTTGGAATCACGATCAATGCTTTAAAAAACATATAATAGAGCTGTGCAACAAATTAAGCAAATTAACTCTTCTCAGTAGCCATATATAGGCTAAGATTTTAGATAGATTCAACCTGAAAAGTTAAATGCCATGGCCGGGATTTGAACCATGGATCTCCTGGTTTCTGTCCAGTCACTCTTACCCATTGAACTACCATGGCACGTTGACCATGGTAGCTCAATGGGTAAGAGTGACTGGACGGAAACCAGGAGATCCATGATTCAAATTCCGGCCATGGCATTGAATTTTTCAGGTTGACTCTATCTATTTGGAAACACTTTCCTTTATTCATAATAATTTGCATCAGTTTACACTAAATAAGGATTGTCACTCATATAACACCAGAAATACTGAATCATTCATTACACCTATAGCAAAACGACTTTCTAAGAATATTGTGACTTTGTGGGTTCATAGAATTGAGAAGCCGAGTTGCAGAAATTAAAAATCTCCTTTATTTCTGTAGCAATACACTGTCCAATTCTCACGTAACAACATTAGATCACACAATCTTCCAAGGTCGAACAATAACAAACCGTGACAGCTGATTACATTACCTCTCATTACAACAACACAACTCACTCTACAACTACTCCTCTTGGCCAATCGTCGCCTCTTTAAGTACTTCACAGATAATTTCTAGATGATTTGCAAATAAACCAGAACGCGAATAATCTCTATCAGTCCAGAAGTAGCTAGAAATTTCCATTTATCTCAGTTTGTTTGTTTCGGCAGACACTTATCTGCCTGTTATCTGTCTCCGCGGGCTCTCAGTTTTCACACTGCCCTCCTATCGGTTTCTTTTGTGTATACAAGCCACCTGATCATAGATACGGGTTCGCAACAATATTAACAGCATATCCCACAAAGGAGTGATTTTTTTATAACAAGCTGCCCAAATCTCTTTGTTCACTACCAAGTAAAAATTTTAAGCTGAAAGTGAAAAAAGTCTTACTGAAACAAATTTTATGTGATAAATAAATTCTTAGACACAAAATTGTAATAACTAATTGTTCTCCTTAGTTCTAGGTTCCCTTATATACATAATGAACAGCTTATTTGAAATCTTGTAAATTCGGTGTACTCCTCATGTTTCTTGTGTTACTGTAAATATTTTTCTTATGTACTAGTACAACATATAGAATAAATGTATTTATATTGTATTATCTCCCTTATTTGTTTCTCTCTGTATTGATATGTTATGCTTAAGACCATATTTGTATATAAAATATATGTATAAATTTCCGACAAAGCCATAAAATTGTAAACATTTTTGATGGTGAATAACGGCTTGCGTGCTTGCTTGCTTGCTTACTTAATTACATATCGAAAACAACACCCCCCATAGACTGCGTATGTCCTAATGCAAGAGACCTTCCTCAGAGGGGACCTTCGAAAACACATAATACCAGTAACATCACAAACAACAGTACATCAAAGAAGAAGAGAAGAGAAAAGGGAAGAAATATAGATGGAAGTTTATACGACTAATGCAATGCTATACAGGAACTGGATGGGACCAAACCAACTCATGTGTAAGTGCAATGAACAGACTTGCTGTACATAATTTCCATCACAAGCTTTGTACTATGGGAACATATCATGAGTCAAGTGATCAATGCATGTGCAGCTTTTGTGGAAAAGCATGTGAAAGATACCACTTCACTACATATAGGAGAAGAGTAAGGATGCTCCATGAATACAGCCCGGAATAACTCAAATCACTAATGCACTATCGTGCGCTTTTACTTCTTATTTATGGAATATTCCCATTGTTTACAACACATATATGGGAACCCTACATAATACAAAAAATGCTTGGAAAGAGATGGCATTTGTTACAGAAATAGCTGATAGGTTGCAGGATGTTATTGATCTTTTTAAATAGCAATTTGAAATTAAATTTAAAGGGAGTCGATTAATGACACTAAACAACACTTACTTTTGGAAACTTTTGAAAACTTGTTGGATACAGTTGCACATATATGAATCATTACTAAATTGTTTCCAGCAATCACTGCACTGGTATTTCTTTTTGCTTTCACAACCTTAATTTTAGTATATGATTTAAACAGAATGTAACAATCTCTTGCAACATGTCCTACTCTCAAATTAACCTTTGCCTTGTGGGAAAAACTGCAACAATGTCTGAGCTATGCCTTCTTGAAAATGGCTGGAAGGAAAACCATGTGATTATCTACACATTCTCAAAGAAGAGCCTCAAAATAACCTACAGTTTGTGGATAAAGTTATTACAGATGATGAAACATGGATTTATGAGCAACAATTGTAGGTTATTCCTATTTTGTTAACACATTCCGTGAAAGTCTATCTTCTGTCCACATGAAGCAAAGATTAAATCAATTTAATGACTCAGTTTTTGGCACTATGTTGACCTCCATTTTGCTCCTAATGTAAAATACCACACCATGCACACAAACTAAATCAAGGTGCTATAGTCACATTGGTAATCCCTCATTCCTGCATGCTTCACTTAGTCCAGAGTTACAATATGCAGTGATTTTTTCATGGACCACTTCAATCTTTATCCATGCACATTGTTCTAACTTGGAAAATATCTCCTTTGGGCCATGTGACTTGGCAACCTATATTCAACACACGCCCACCCGAGTTGTATAGCTCTACCCATCCTTTACTTTTGTTAACAGTAGCTCAAACAAAATTTTCTGCACACTGATATATTAGTATTGCCACATTTCTTTCCAGCTCTCATATCACACTGATCACTGCAATGCTCTTTTTTATCATTATGAATTAAACTATGAGCTTCCAAATGTACAACTTCAGTAAAACTCTTGTACACATTCTTCATGTTTATGGTTAATTGTCCTCGTGAATTAAACTATGTGTTTTCAAATCTGATAATATAGCAAATCTCTTATCACACTTCTCACATTTAAACCGCATTCTTTCATGAATTACATTATGTGCTTGCAAATTTGATAATGTAGTATAGCTCTTATCACAGTTCTCACATTTAAAGCCGATATGACCTCGAATATGTGCTTTAAATTTTGATGGTGTAGAAAACTTCTTACCACATTTCTCACATTTAAACCATATTTCCTTATGAATTGTACTATGTAGCTTCAAATCTGAAGATGTACTATAGCTCTTACTACACTTCTCACATTTAAACCGTTTTCCCTCATGAATTAAACTGTGTGTTTTCAAACCTGATGCACTACTAAAGCTTTTATCACACTTCTCACATTCAAATCGTATTCCCTCATGAATTAAACTGTGTGTTTTCAAACCTGATGCACTACTAAAGCTTTTATCACACTTCTCACATTCAAATCGTATTCCCTCATGAATTAAACTGTGTGTTTTCAAACCTGATGCACTACTAAAGCTTTTATCACACTTGTCACATTTAAACCGTATGCCATCATGAGTATATAAGCAATGCCGTTTCAACTGATATTGTGAGCAATAGATCCTATCACATTGCTCACACCTAAATTTTTCCTCATGAATGAAATGATGTCTTCTCAAACTTTCTGGTGTACTAAAACTCTTATCACACTTCTCACATTGGAACCGTATTCCCTCATGATTTAAAGTATGGTTATTCAATGCTTTTGAGGTACTATAACTCTTATCACACTTTTCACATTTGAACTCATGAATTAAACTATGATTTCTCAAATTTGCTGCTGTAGTAAAGCTCTTATCACATTTCTTACATTTAAATTGTATCCCCTCATGAACTAAACTATGTGCTCTCAAATATGATGATGTTTTAAAGCTCTTATCACACTTTTCACATTGAAACTGTATTCCTTTACGATTTAAAATATGCCTTCTCAAGTATGATTTTGTAAAGGACCCCTTATCACCAATGGCACAATTGCAATGCGATTTGGCTTCATGAATCTGTAAACTTCTGTAATTCACATTGTCTCCATTATCACCTGTAAGAGTTGCACTTGTGTTGCCATGACAAGGACTGCTATTTTCTACTAAATTTGAGCAGTTCTTATCCAGATCTGCAGCGACAATGCCAAATTTAAAGTTCCACACAGTCCCTGTATCCAATCTGAAATAAGAAAAGTAGCAAATGTATGCAGTACTGAGAATAAGAGATTAAACAAAGTATATGAATAGAAAGAGCTATTTGTAGTTGGTTTTTAACACTGTGTCACATACATTTTGATATTATTGAAGGACTAGTTATGGAAGCTGTTGCTTCCATTTTCAACTTTAAAGATCCCACTATCGTCATATACTGTCTTCTCTCTGGTGGTGGAGCTATGAACTTCTTTATTGAATTATCGTCTGGTAGGATATCAAAGTTCACTATGCGATCCTTATTTTTCCACATTAATACGTTCTCCCACAATGTCATTTTGTTTTGGTTTGTAACCATTGTTTTGGTTTTGGCCCAGAGAGTTAAAAAAATTTTAAATATGTTTAATGATTTAAGATTAAATATGGAAAAGTTAAAATGAATAAGAAAGGAAAGTGTTAAAATTCAGTGGGTCATGAGATGATGCAATATGTATACAAGATGATGTAATATTTTATTACTGGTAGTTACAAAAATGATATTACGTAATATGTTGACGTGGACCAGTGAAAAGAAGTTTATTTGGTAGTTATACAAATGAGAAGGAAAAATCAATTTTGGGAGAATAGCTATGTTGATGGAAGAATGATCAGATGAAGAGACGTAAATTCAGTACCATGATGAAACCTTGTAAAAGAGTGAATATCCGTTTTCCGTTAATTGTAATCAAGGTATACAATACTACAGTCAAGTTTTATATGAAAAATTGTATAAATAATACAAATTAAATTGCACATCTTGATATTTTTAAAGTAAAAAGAATTTATTGGTTTCGAAGTTTATTTAGAGAATTTATTCTTTCACTGACGACAATGTCTGAAAACTAAGAGTTCTCATAGCTCAGACTGGAGCAGATCCGAAGATATTTTAGATTCATCAATACGTGTAAGTGCCATATAGGACCAAGCAGAGTTAGCAACTTGCGGCTTCGTCAACGACATCCCGTAGTATTGAATGCAACCCACAACCCCAGCCGCAGTGCGGGACGACATCAGGTGATAATAAAACCGTTGCACATGGAACTTAAAGCCGGGCATGAATAGGAGTGAAAGGAAAACACCACGTTGTGGAAGGAGAGAATTGGGTGTGGAGGACAGTTAATTGGAATCAAGAGAGAAGAAAGAAGATGAGTGAGTACAAACTGACAACATAAATAAGAAAAGCTATAATGTGTAATGTAAAAGAGCTTATGTTCTTAAGAAATAGAAAAAGTTACCAAAATGGAAGGTATAAAATATATAGGAAATAAGGGTAAAGATGTAGGGGAAGCAATAGAAAGACAAGTTAGTGATGAGGTAGGAACAAGTAGAGAAGAAGTAGGAATAAGTAAAGATAATGAGATGACGGAAATGTTTGTGCAAATTTTGAATAATATGATGAGTAATATAAATGCTGATATGAAAGATATAAAACAATTTATGAAAGAGTGGAATGAAGAATTAAAACAGGAAAGGGAAAAGCGTGAAAAGAATTGAATACAAAAAGTAACACAAGTAGTAGAGAAAGATGCAAATAATATGATAAGTTAGAAGTAGAATCACAGAAAAATAAAGTGGCAATCAGTAGTAGGAAAGAAAGTGTAAGGAGATTAAGTAATGATAAAATAGTATCAGATAAGATAAGATTAAGTTTATTCACCTTTTGATTTATACATAAATCATGGCTTCATCAGTGATACTGCATAATTATATAATACTATATACAACAGTATGTACAATACGAAGTAGCTTATATAAGAAGTAATATTTACAAAGTTATTACAAATTTATGTCTTTAAATTCCTGGAAGCTAAAAGGTACATGTTTTAAGAGTGCTTTGGTTAATGGACATTTAAATTTGCTATAGACCTGAAATGTCTTTGAAATGTCCAGGTAATGTATTGTATAGGCTAGTCCCATAGTGAGTAATGTTACTGCGACTCTTATTGGTGCGACAGAATGTGGTATGTATGGGATTTAATGATCTGGTGTTGTGTGTGTGATACATGTCATTTGTTTTGAAGAGATTTCTATTTTTATGAAGCATAATGTTTCGAGAATATATATGGAAGGGAGAGGTAATATTTTTAATTCCTTAAATATTACAAATAGATGAAGAATCAGAGAATAGTGAGAGAGAATATATAGATGAAAGTAAGTAAGGAGTACAATTAATAAAGAATCACAGAATTGTCAGAGAAGCAACAGGTGAAAAAATAGCATCACATATAAATAATGTAAAGGAAACTCTAAATGAAGTTAAACATAAAAATGAGACAGATGTTAACTTAACAATGAGTGTAATAATACCGATGATTATCAGAAGATGTATTTTGTAGATTCAAACAACCAGTATCTTGATGTGAATTGTGACAAGTATGTGCAAAGGTTGTTCTCACAAACACACATAAATGATCAAGGTCACATTGGACACACATATCAATCACCACACGAAATAAGTTTGCTAGATTTTGGACAAAGAAATAACCAGAAAACAAATCTAACCTTAAAAAAGTGTCATGGTAGTCGTACACACATAAAATGAGGGCAAATTAACAAACAGAATTCATGACATAATAACAACAACGATGATAATAACATTGCAGTGATTGTATTTAAAGAAATACACAGAAGCGAGGCACCCAACAGAAAAATTAGAAAGCAAGATCTGTATGCTTGCAATGCTCAGGTTAGCCAACAGAGTAAAATTTATCATACTAACGGTTCGAAAGTCGCAAGCACAAAACATAAAATTGTAGCAAACATCACCTCTGATACAGGACAACTTGGAAAATTAATCATGTGGGCGAATCATCCAACATAAAACACAAAACAGAGTTTTTTTTGTATATAAATTGAGAGCATAATGACTGGAATATATATATATATATTAAACTGGTTAAATTTAGTTAAAAATGATCTTTATATTATTGTATTATGTTTTGTTCATTGTGTTTAATTTTTAAAAAATGGTAATTATAATAATACTTTAATTCAAATTCCAACATAAAACACAAAATGGAGAGGGTTTTTTTTGTATATAAATAGTATATATGTTAAAATTGGTTAAAACTCAGTTTAAAAAAAAATAATATATGTGTTTAAAGATAATGTTAGTTGAAAGAATGTTATTCATATTGTTGTATTATGTTTTGTTCATAGTGTTTAACTTAAAAAGGGTAATAATAATACTCTAATTCCAAGTTAGGGCAGGGTACATCCCATATGAAATCACAGAAATATATTAAAAAAAATTATAGTAGAGTCAAATAGTTATTCAATAGTTAGTCTTTATTGTTATATTTTGTGTGTTTATTTAATTGATCATTGTTGTGAAAGATTGTTGTAGGGGCATTCTTTGAAAGATATGGAAATGCATTGTTGAAGTATTTAAATAAAATTATTTTCCATGTATTTTGAAGAGAGGCATTTGTAACTGTTGTTTTGGTTTAGGATCCGAGAGTTCAAAATGTTTAAATATATTTAATGATTTAAGAATCGATATGAAAAAGTTTAAATGACTGAGAAAGGAAAGTGTTAAAATTCAGTTGGTCATGAGATGATGCAATATATATACAAGATAATGTAATGCTTTATTGATAGTTACAAAAATGATATTATGTAATGTGTTGACGTGAACCAGTGAAAAGAAGTTTATTTGGTAGTTACAAAAAAGAGAAGGAAAATCAATAATTTTGGGAGAACAGTTAGGAAAGAAGATGTCTTTTGATGGAAGAACATTAAGGTGAAGAGTACTACGATGAAACTTTTTGAAAGAGTTAATATCCATTTTCTGTTAATTTTAATCAAGGTATACAATACTATTGTCAAGTTTCATATGAAAAATTGTATAAATAATACAAATTAAATTGAACGTCTTGATATTTTAAAGTAAAACGAATTTATTGGTTTTGAAGTTTATTTAGAAAATTTATCCTTTCACTCATGACCACGTCTAAAAACTAAGAGTTCTCATAGCTCAGACTGAAGCAGATGTGGAGATATTTTGGAATCATCGATACATCGGAGTGCCATATATAACCAAGAAGAGTTAGCAACTTGCGACTTCGTCGTCATCCCTGTGGGCTGAATACAACCCACGACCCCAGGCACAACACTGGATGACATCAAGAGAGAATAAAACCGTTGCAGGTTTATAAACCCTTTTAATAATTTTGGATTTGTGTCAAGGTCATCATTTTCATTCCAAAAGTGAAATGCTACTGCTTACTTACCTTGCTTTGAATTTCTCCTATCATTATATATATATATATATATATATATATATATATATATATATATATATATATATATATATATAGAATTACAACAAGATAATTAAGTTGGTAAGAGAGCATAATGACTGGAATTACTTGGTGATGTGTATAACATCCATGCTTGACTGTAAGATTAAGCAAAAATGCAATGATTCAGATTAATCTGGTTCAAGTCACACTTAAGATGATCTAACATGATTTCACTTAAAGGTCATAGCTGAATAAACAAAACCACATGACAAGGGAATAACCCACTGGCTAGTTAGCAAAATACATTTTATCCTACTTATATCATCTCTTCCTCTACATAAAACAGCTCAGTTAAAATCATAACATTTTCTGGTTATTCTCGTGCCAAGAAATGTAAAACTTCTTCTAGTGCAACAATTCAAATTATGAAAAAAAATTTTTTTGTTTAGATTCATCTGTTACTAAATGAAACACAATAGTATTCAATTCAATTCAATTCAATTTTATTCATCCTTTAGAATCAAATCTGTACATAGTACCTTGATATAGGATACGTCAGTAATTTACACTTAATATTACAAAGTTAAACATCAAATATACCTAACCTACATTTAATTATATTGTGACACAAATTGGATATAATTATGAGTGAGAGAAATGAACAAGCTAAGTAAATTCATATTTTATGTTTATCTGGATTTGTTAAATTGCAGGTATTACTTTACTGTGTAAAAGCAGTGCTCCTTTAAGAAAGCCCTTGTTCTAGTTTTAAACATGTTGTAGTTATCTATGCTTTTGATGTGATTAGGAAGGGAATTATAAACTATTGTACAGGAATGCAGTACTCCATTCTTAAACATTGTAGTTCTGATTGAGGTTACGTGTATATCCTTAATATGCCTCGTGTAATGCATATGAACACTTCCGTTGTTTTGAAAGTTAAATCTATTTCTTTTTACAAATAAAGCTGTCTCCAAAATATAAACACATGCCAAAGGAAGTATGCAAAGCTTTCTGAACAGTGGCTTACATGAACATAGCATTCTTTCATTGCCTATAATTCGAATGGCTTGTTTTTGTTTAATAAATATATCTTTGGCTTCTGGTGAATTTCCCCAAAATATTATTCCATATTTAATTATAGAATGTATATGTGCATAATAGGACATTAAAAGTACACGAAGGCTGACATTCTGACTTAATATTCTTAGGGCATATATATTCCTGCTTAATTTGGTTAGTAGATGATTTGTATGAGTTTTCCATTTTAAGTTATTTTGTATCCACAAGCCTAAAAAGTTTGTTTCACTTTTGTATGAAATTAATTTATTATTTAATTTTACTTCAGGAATACTTTCATTGTTTTCTCTGTCAGTAATACTAAATTTAAGACAAACTGTCTTATCTGTGTTTAAAACCAGGTTGTTGTTAGCTATCCATGATACCAAGTCTTTACTAGTGTGACTTAATGTATTATTTAATGTTTCGTTATTGTTTCCTGTTATTAGTAAGTTAGTGTCATCTGCAAACAGTACAGTGTTATGAGCCTTGATGCTATTTACAAAGTCATTTATATACAAGATGAATAGAAATGGGCCCAGAATTGAGCCTTGCGGCACTCCATATGTGATGTCAAGTAAGTCTGATCTAACTGCCGAATGAGTATTGGTATTAGGGTTTGTGTCGAAAATCTCTGTTAATTGCTTTCGATTTGTAAGGTAAGTTTCAAACCAGCTGTACGCTGGTCCTCGTATGCCAAAGTCAAATAATTTTGCTAACAGAATTTTGTGATCAACAGTATCAAAAGCTTTACTTAGATCTAAAAATATACCAATTGCTTTATCTTTGTTATCCAAAGCGGTTATAACGCTATTTAAGAAAGAGTATATTGCAGTCTCTGTTGATTTTTTGTGTCGAAAACCATGTTGTGAGTTGGTAATTAAATCATGTTTTTCCATAAATGAGAGAAGCCTCCTATACATTATTTTTTCTAATATCTTTGAAAATACGGAGGGTATGGAAATTGGACGGAAATTTGATACTTCATTTCTTTTCCCTTTTTTATGTAGGGGTATAACCTTAGATAGTTTCAGTACGTCTGGAAAGATCCCGCTAGTTATGGATGCATTACAGAGATGAACAAGTGGTCTGATTATGTGCTTACTGCATCTTTTTACAATTATGTCTGGTATATCATCAGCACCTGCAGAATATGTATTATTCAATCCATTTATTATTTTAGTTATTTCCTCAGGTGTAACTTCATGGAGGTATATAGAATTTAGATTATTAATAGTATTAGTCTTTGGCGGATTGTGAGGATGTCCATTGTTATTATGAACCAGATCATTAATTATTCCTGTGAAGTAAGTGTTAAAATATGTAGCAATTTCAGTTGCATCTGTTATCCTTCTATCATTATGTTCTAGTTCTATTTTACCTTGTGTGTGTTGCATTTTATTAGTTATTTGGTTTACTATTTGCCACATAGCTTTAATCTTATTTTTTGAGTTGTTAATATGATTGTCATTATTATTAATTTTGGCCTGTCTTATAACCTTATTTAATATACGTTTATAGTTCCTAAAATAATTATCAAATTCCGTCGTTGTGTTACCTTTGCTTAACTCATACAGTAGCCTTTTGCGTTCACATGACCTTCGTATACCTGGAGTTATCCAACTATTATTTGCTTCCTTATTGCATGTTCTTGTTATTTTGTGAGGGAAAGCTGTATTAAAGTAGAATATAAAACTATTTACAAACAATTTAAATTTCACATTAGTATCAGCCGCATTATACATATCATGCCAATCTTCTTTACTTAAAAGATAATTCATATATGAAATATTATCTGTATTAAATATTCGCTTTTTTGTTAGTGTTGATCTAAACAGCCTGGTTTTATTAGTTTCAATTTGAATTATTTGTGCTTCATGGTCACTAAAGCCTGTGTTTATTACCTGTGCTTTGAAGATACAGTTTTCATTAATTATAATTTGATCTACAGCTGTCTTTGAATGATTAGTTATTCTTGTAGGGGAAGTAATGACATGCATTAGGTTATGACTTTTTAGCAAGTTCATAAGATCTTGCTTCTCTTTACTGTCTTTAAGGAAGTCAATATTGAAATCACCACATAGAGCAAGTTTTTTATTGACTCTCATGAGAATGTTCAGTATACAGTTTATGAGACGATGTGCAGCCACTATGGTTTATTTCTGGTTTCTGGATAAGCCATATGTGTAATTACTGCCATGTGGTGCCTATGTTGAGAAAATATTAATTTAGAAAGTATCATGCTGACAATATTCTGCCAATATGAAAAAGTATAATTGTGGAAAGAACAAATTGTATTAAAAGTTTCTAACAAATCATGTGAAAAGTATGCATCCTTATTACACAATGAATGCGGTTAGCAATTGTTTAGTAATAATTGAATATCCTTGTTATTAAATAAATCCTTTCATGGAAGTGTTAAAAACGTGTTGTTGTATAAATTAAATTAATTGGGAGTCGATTAATGACACTAAACAACACTTACTTTTAAATTTTCCCGGAACTAGTTTCAGAGGCCTTCCCTCTATCTTCAGCCGGACATCGACTGGTTCTCATTGGTGTAGCTGGCAATATTTTGTCATCGGTCTCCTCTGGTGGCGGTTCGAGGAACTTGCTGAACAAATCTTTCTGGGGGATGTCGAAATTGAATACTTTGTTCCTATTTTTTGAAATAAAGATTTGTTCCCATGTGAACAGTCCTTGTTTTCCTGTTCTTCAAAAAATTCACTTACCATCCATGGGCCTTTGATAAATTCGAAAAAGTCTTCAAAAAACAAAACATTCAACTAGCTCCAGTGAACCATTACTCCTTAAAAAACCTAATTTGCTCAAACATCAAAGATGCCATTCCATCTAACAAAAAATCTGGTATGTATCAAATTGAATGCTGTGACTGTAGTCAAATTTATATTGGAAAAACCAAAAGAAATTTAGAAACAAGAGCAAAGGAACACTTTAGGAACATAAAATACAAACAATTAGAAAAATCAGCAGTTGCCACGCATTTTTGGGGAAAAAACCAAAACATAAATCCAGAACCAAAATTACTAAAACATACAACAGGAAAACAAGAACTGTCCACATGGGAACAAATCTTTATTTCAAAAAATAGGAACAAAGTATTCAATTTCGACATCACCCAGAAAGATTTGTTCAGCAAGTTCCTCGAACCGCCACCAGAGGAGACCGATGACAAAATATTGCCAGCTACACCAATGAGAACCAGTCGATGTCCGGCTGAAGATAGAGGGAAGGCCTCTGAAACTAGTTCCGGGAAAATTTAAAAGTAAGTGTTGTTTAGTGTCATTAATCGACTCCCAATTAATTTAATCCTTGTTATTGTTGTGTGAAACCTCCCACATAAGACTTTCAGATGCACATGGTTGTAGTAAACAACTGAATTGCAATTTTTCCTATCAGAATCAGCTTTGTCTTTGTCTTTGTCTCTCTCACATTCACTTGATATACTTAGTGATATACTGCAGGCGTCTACAATTCATAGAACTGCACATATACTACCTGACATATCTCCTGGAAAGAGTGTAGGGGTATATTAGAAGAAATGAAGCATAACAGTACACTTACAAAGATTAATCATGCTTTGACAGCTCAAGGTCTGCTTCATTTCAAACAAAATACATGTAAGATATAATTGTGTATAAATACTGAATAGTAGAAACTAAAGAAACACTCTTTTCTTACATGCTTGCTCCTCAATCATTTTCTTTATACCTAACATAAGTGTTAAGTTTGTAATGAACTGTTAATATCCCAGCATTAATCTAGAGAAAAAAAAAGTAGTGTTTTGTATCATCAGCAGATGTTGTTTGGGATATATAAGCTTTATACTAAGAACTCAAATGATGAAGAAAGGTGGAAACTTCATTTTAAAAAGTGTCAAGAAATAATTGTAATGTGGAGTGAATCAATCCCTGCTTCTCAGTTCTGTTTGGCAGAAAACAATGGAAAATCAAGTTTTATTATAGTTTTTCTTTCACCTTGGAAACCATTAACATACCAAAAACAATGACACAGTTAAGAACATTTTGAGAAGCACATAATTTATAGAACAGTCTTAAAATTTCATGACAGTTGAAAATTTCCTACTGCCAAAAAAATAACAGCTTCTTTAGGGGAAAAAATATTGTTTAGTTTTTTAATGTTTAGTAATTTATTTACTGCCTATAGACTAATACAAGTATCTAGCATTGTCAATATATAAAATACAATTTACAATATTAAAATAAAATTTACAATTTTAAAATTTACAACATTATATAGCTTGCAAAAATTCATTTATATTATATACAGGATTATTTAAAAGGTACCTTTTAACTCATTGCTTAAATTTAACAGCATTGTTTTCTCTTTTAACATAGGCTGGAAGTCTATTGTACATTTGTAATCCTATTATACATGGATCTTTATTTACAGATTTTACATTATAACTACTATAGTGCAAGTCAGATTTACATCTAGTATCATGATTGTGTACTTCACTAATTAATTTTGTTTTTTTCTGGTTTATTAAATTAATAACTTTATATATTTATAAAGACAAAACAGTAAACATCTTTTCTTTTCTAAAAACTTCTCTGCATGATTCACGCATCCCCATTTTAAACATTGTTCTAATACATTTCTTTTGTAGTACTAGAACCCTCTGAATATGAGAATTATTACCACCACCCCATAATTCAATACCATATTGGATATGTGAATAAATTATTCCGTAACAGAGCATTTTTGGTACATTTACATTACAAGTTTATGCAAATCAAATCAAATCAAATTTATTCACCATAACATTTCCAATTACAGAAATATCGGCTTCGTCAATACAATTTTACATTACAGATTAACAGTAAACACATGATCGGATAAACAATACTTAAGTATGTTTCCTTATAGAACATTTTTTACTTTCTATTTTATTTTAGAAACTTAAACTAATTTGTTCAATATTTAAAGAAACAATATCAACATTTTGCAGTTACTAAAAAGATTAAAGATTGCAATATATATAATACATATGTCTAACAAAATTGATTCACTGTTCATCAAGGTATTCATTTACTGAATAAAAACATCTTTGTATTAGATACTTCTTTAATTTCCTTTTAAATATTGTTAAATTTGGTAATTCTTTGAAATATTGAGGAAGTTTGTTGTACAATTTAATACAGTTATAGTGTATACTTTTTTCATATAGGGTTCTCTTATGCCCTGTAACATGAAGATGTGATTTACCTCTAGTGTTGTGACTATGTATTCCAGCGTTTGTGACAAAAATATTTAACTGTTTATGAGCGATCACCAGCACCTCATAGAGATATATAGATGGAACTGACAGAATATTCAATTATCTGAAATAAGGTCTACAACTTGTGGTACTGGAAAGATTCATCATTAAACGTATGGCCCTTTTTTGTATTATAAACATTCTTTTCGTATAGCTCGTCTTTCCCCAGAATATTATGCCATAGGATAACTGCGAGTGAAAGTAGGCAAAATAGGCTATTTTAAGCACATCAAGATTGACTGATGATCTTAAAGTATATAGTGCAAAACAAGTTTGACATAGTCTTTTGGATAAAGCATCAATATGAGTTCCCCAATCTAGATTACTATCTACCCAAACTCCAAGAAATTTAATTTTATCTGTAGTAGTTACTGATTCATTCTCTAAGCATATATTAGGGAAACTTACATTTTTGTTGACTTTATGATGGAAACCTACAGCGATGCTTTTGCTCTTATTAATAATAAGTTTATTGTCTTTAAACCAATTTGAAACATAGTCTGTTACCCCATCAACGTTTGCTTTGAGTTCTTGTTTGTTTTTCCCAGAAATGAGAACACTGGTATCATCAGCAAACAGAGTAAATTTAGTATTAATGCATTGGTTGTTTTTGGCCAGGTCATTAATATACAATAGGAACAATAAGGGACCCAATACCGAGCCCTGCGGAACTCCATATTTAATGTTTTTTACACTAGAGCGAGCAGCTTTAATCTCCTTCGAACCATTTACTACATATTCAATTTCGGTTAACTGCTTTCTATTTATTAGGTACGATTTAAACCATTCAAATGATTATTCCAGAATATATGTTTATCAAATTGCATTCCTAAAAAACTGTGAGAGTCAGATTCTTGTATTATAATGTTATCAAATTTAATATGAAACAATGTATCTTTTTTCTTACTATTTAGCTCAAATTTAATTAAATTTGTCGTGCCAGGATTATTATTGAGGTTTAAAGATTTAAAAGATATATTTATTCTTATTGATTCCTTAGTAGCTAATAACTGCAGGTCATGATCATTGTTTGCTTTACATATAATAGTAGTGTCATTTGCATAACTTATAGTTTTACAGTCAGGTGTAGAATACATATCATTTAAATATAATATAAAGAATAGAGGTCCAAGCACAGAGCCTTTGGGTACTCCATATTTAACTATTCTGGCACTAGATTTAATTTTTCTTACTTGAATTCCTTGTTTAAAACTTACTTGTGTGTGTTGTACATGTCCTTTTAAATATGATGAAATTAATCTATTGGCAACTCCCCTTATACCATACTTGTGACAATATTCACTTCGAACTTCTTTATTTTCACCAAATCATTAATTTACTCCTAATGTACAATAACCTTTCTCTTACACAAATGCAACACTTTGAAATATTTCTACAATGCTCCTGCAACTCTCTGTAACATGCACCATTTGTGGTACTCTACAGGTAGTATTTCTGACCTGTACATAGCTCCACCTCTAACACAAAGCTAGACGCGAATTCTAAATACAACTCTGATATCCATACATCAACACTTCGCTGCCAATTCCACAGCTCGACCATACCCCACCCAGAGCCTCTTTTACTGACCCATGAACCACCTCCTGCCTATACCATAGCCTACCAATTCCTACCAAAGACCTTGGAATGTATCACACTCAGCTCATGGCACCACACTACTCTTCCCACTCTATTCACTACTGACTGACTGTACTCTCAGCCTTGCATTGGCTGCTTTATACATGTTGGGAACACTAATCTTTCTGGTATTTGAAGCCTCTGGAATTGCAGTCACAAAAGCTCTTTTGCATAGTAACAATAAGACTCACTTCCTAGCGTCAGTTATTCTTGAACGCATGTTTATTTCTCATAGTAACTCCTCCGTGATGTCAGCCAGTTTATGTCCTTGAGCGCATGTTACTTTCTCATGCAAAACATGAAATTCAAGACTGGTGAAAACAAAAAGAAACAGCATTTTCTCCCATTGAAACAAAATGAAAGCTTATTGTGAGAGCATAATATATAGTGTTGATAAAAAATTAGAAAAAATTGAAGCAAGCTTAATTTGTTAAAGAAAGGGGGCACTACAAAACAAAATTGACTATCATTGTCAGGAGAACACAACTAATCTTGTATGGGCTCAAGTAAAATATCAAGTTGCTCTCAGAAGGAATACATCTAAAATTGTGGAAAATATAAGTATTGTCAATGAAGAACTTGACAATGTAATGAGAGTAAAATTGGGATCCTGAGTTAAACATGCAGAAGAACTACAGGAAAGTTAATTTATTATGGATATAGGAAGAGTAATGTCATATTGAGCTGCAATAACTTTAGAGATAGTGAAGCTGGGGATGAAAGCAGTTTGGAAAATGCCAGTGACAAAAATGATGGTAGGAACATTTGCCGGAGTTTTGATGAGCACCTGAAATTAATTTTTATTGTAATTTATTTAGTTTTACCATATATATCTACCAGGGACATCCACACAGAGTGAAGACTGAGCCCTCCCCCCCCTCTAAGAGCAGGGAGTTACCGAGCTGTCCCAAAAGGGCACCCGGTGCCTCCATGGGGCTTTCCATAGGGAAAGACCTAGAGACTAACAAGCCCCCGTCTGGTCCTGTGGACTCAAGATGGGATGGAAGTGGATACGCTACTTACGCGCGCCAACCCCAAAGAGGAAGGCTACCAATTGACCTTGGTAGGGCCGCCTGGTGATCTAGCATACCTTCTACTAGCTATGCAGTCTAGTACGCGGGAATATATGGCTTCCCTCAACCCCATCTGGAGACGTATCCGATCTCCCACGGCTATCGGGAACCACTGCCCCCTCAAGTCCAACCCAATCCTTACAACTCCCATTCAGAGAGGGGCTCGAATGTTCGGCCCGAGATTCCGCTAGTAATGTCAGAGGTACCACGAGTGCTAGGGGTCTGCAGTGCCCGCAGCACGGCAGCTAAAGGGGACAGATCCCCTCCTCTACGGAGAGTTTTACCAAATAACCAAATTTTACTTAGGTATTAATTTACAGTTATATTTGATAGCTCTTAGTGACATGCTCAGCTTAAGCTGTGCTGCATACGACTATCTCTAACACTGGTTTTTTCTAGGGTTTTCCCTTGTTCTATAAGATAAGTGTCAATAACTAAGATCTATGGAACCTGGGCTCGCTCTGAGCAACATTTCACCCATTGCATTTACTACGCCATGCCACAAATACATTAGGAAATACATGAAGTTGGCAGTAGAATCAGTGAGGAAGATGAGTAACAGAAAACAGGAGAGTTACCTAAAGAGTATAGTACTGTTGCAAAAAGCAATGCAGGTGAAAATGAAAAATAATTAATAGAGAGTATATATATATATATATATATATATATATATATATATATATATATATATATATATATATATATAAAGGCAGAAAAGGGGATGCAAAATTTGCATAAAGTGTTATCAAATGAAGATTAATTTCTCCTCCTAATTAAAGGAAGCCCATATTTATAATCACCATTAATTTCTGTCAATTATTTCCAGTAAATCCCAATGTTTAAGGTATTTCATTCTTTAGTCACCTAGCACATGTGACTAATTATACATTAAAAATGTTTCATAAACACACATTACAAAATGTATTCATATTCTAAGGATATTTACCTACTCCACAATTGGATGGAGTAGGTAAATATTGCTTACATAATTATTTTAGAATATGTGGATATGCAATTAAATTGTACCATTGCAATATCAAGAAATCTTCATTTATTTGTAAATGTAGTATTCAGATAACATGCAGGAGATCTTTTAAGTTGAAATCAGGAAGAATGTGCAAGTAAAATGGCAAAGTTTATCACTTCTTGAAGGGAAATTTCTAAATACAGTCTTTAGGTTGTTACAACTATAGATGCTGGTTACTATTTGTAATTTATGTGTTAATATCAGAGGTTTGCATTGCCAGTACTATATTGTGATTGAAATTATAAATAGATTATGTCTACACACATGTGTGTGCACAATACAAATGTTTTTTATTACATTTGTGAAAATTATACAGTGCTTCAGCAGAGAACTGATATAACAGACTTGGTGAAAAAAGTGTACCATGCTTATTTCAAAATGAAACTTGGTGACCAAGATAAGGCCTGGGCTCCAAAGACAGTATGCCACTATTATGTTGAGAGGTTGAGATTGTGGATAAAAGGAAAGAAATCATGCATACCATTTTCAATTCCTATGGTGTGGAGGGATCCAAAAATGACCTTAAAGACTTATTTCTGTTTAGTTAATGATTAGGGGTGCAATTTGAAAAATAAATACACTGTGTATCCAAGTATTCCTTCAGCCATCAGGCCAGTTCCACACGCAGAAAATCTGCCTGCTCCTTTTCCTCCAGCTGTTTTAGAGAACCTGGAAGTAGTTGGTGTTGAAAGTGAACCATGAAACCACCGAAGACGATTCTGGTGATGTCTACTGCCCTGAATATGACATGATTCCACAACTGTTCTCTCATAATGAACTAAATGATCTAGTATGTGATTTGGATTTGTCTTAGGAATCTGCAGAGTTACTTGACTCCCATCTTAATAAGAATCTTCTGGAACCAGGAACACACTTCTCATGGTACAAACACAGAGAACAAGAGCTAGTTCCTTTTTTCTCACAGATTGAATGCTTGGTTAACTGCAATAACAAAGTTAATGCACATTGATGACACTTTAACATGATCCTACTCAGTGGAGACTTTTTATAGATTCATTAAAGAGGAGCCTGAAAGGCATGTTACTGCAAAATAAGAAATCTGTATGGGTCCATTCCTGTCACACATTCAGTTGAAATGAAAGAGACAGTTGAAGACATAAAGATACCTTTAACAAGTTTCCAATAGGAGGAACAAAAATGGTGTATTGGCAGTGACTTTAAAGTTATTGGAATACTATTAGGACTACAAGCTAGGTTCACAAAAATGCCTCGTTTTCTGTGCAAATGGGATAGTCAGGCAAAGCAAAGACATTGATGTGTGAAAGTATGGCTACAGCGGAGAAACTTGTTGCCTGGAACTAAAACCATCCGGCAAGAACCGCTTGTAGTGAGATAAAAGATATTGCTTCGCCACTACACATAATTAGACTCAATAAAGCAGTTTTTAAGGGCTCTACCACAGGATGGACCCTGCTTCAAATACGTTTCCAAGAAATTTCCCTTCATTACACAAGACAAATTAAAGGCTGGCATTTTTGTTGGTCTTCAAATAAAGAAATTTATGAAGGATGAAGATTTTGAGAAGACAATGAATGAGAGAGAAATAAAAGCATGGATTGCCTTCCGATCAATACTGAAAACTTCTTGGGCAATAACAAAGATCCTAATTACAAGGCCATTGTCAAAACAATGTTGCAAAATTTCAATAAGATGGGTTATAAAGTGAGTGTAATGGTGCACTTTCTGCATTCACATATCGACCACTTTCCAGAAAATCTGGGACGTTATAGTGAAGAGCAGGGTGAGCATTTTCACCAGGATATTAAGGAAATGGAGAGGAGGTACCAAGGGAAGATGGAATGAAACTATGATGGCCAACTACTGTTGGATGTTGAGGAGGGACAATAATCTTCAAGGATCTGCAAGGAAGTCAAAGAAGAGAAAATTTGAAAAAAATTAAATGAAAGACTTTGGCTTCTTGTTTTGCTGAAGTGTAGTCATCAAATAAATTAAGGGAGTTCTTGAGAGGATTCTTAAAATGTTTCTTGAATAAAAACTTACCTTGTGTGAAATGGTATTTGAATACCTTTCTATGCTCATTAGTAAAATTATGAAAACATGACTTCTTACTCTCTGTAAAAGCTTGACGTGGTAGGAAAAAATGGAGGTTATTTCTGGAATCAGCATAAAAACTTGATTCAAGAACATATGTTAAGAAATCATCTGACAAAAAGTTTGAAAATGCAAACTAGTGTTATAAATTAAATGGCATAACAACAAAACCTACTGAACTAAGATCAATACCTAATTAAATTTTTGAAACTATAGCAGGTTATGTTTTTAATACACTGAAAAATTAGGGTATTCAACACCAATTTTGGGAGTATAAATTGTAAACTAGAAGGAAAGAATGTTCACAATGACTTGAAAAAAATCAGTCGATGAAAATCTTGTAGAGATAAGTTGTCCAGCGCACATTTCACATAACGGTATACAACATGGAGCTGATAATTGGTCAACATATATACAGTGTAGAAAGTAAAATTATTTTTCTGTGTACACACGAGGACAGAAGTGTTGAAATCATTTTGATATTAATTACAAACAGTTACTATGTCTTATACAGCATGTTAATGCACTACACAAAAATAATTTCAGCGATTGTAGATGTGATTAATATACGAAATTGAGATAGGCAGTGCACGGTCTGTGGCTAACTATAACACAGTTAACTGTGTTAAACCTAATTGGCATCAAATGCTGATCAGTTGGTATTTAAACAAGCTGGGCGAAATTATTGGATTAGAATGTCTTTAAAACTGCTTCCCGAGTACAGAAATACCGAATTTTAGTAGCTCGTTATTGGGGTTCTCAAGAATTAATGGCTCAAAGATAACTCAAATCTTGAACTAATCACCTGCCAGTGCGATAATGAACAGCGATTAACTCCTCCTTGCATCATAGATCGTACTCTAGTGATGTTTATACAACTGTTCTAGTAGTCCAATTAGTAGCGCTGAAAACTGGAGTTCAAAAGGTTATTGGTTCGATTCCTGTCCTGTAGTTAATATTTTTCCTCCGTCTTTTTAATATACAAAAATTCTAATAGGAAAAAATGGCATAATTCGTAACCTACTGCTCTAAAAATAGCAGCATGTGAAGTTATTCAGTACATACAAGGAATTTTGGAGAGAGTAGGTACATAAAAATGCAGGTCGCCATTTCGAGCAGTTCCTATACACCTGACATAAAAAGCTGCGTTTCCTTTTTATTTAATAGTATATAGCTGACCCGGAGAACTTCGTACCGCCAATAAATTTGTCTGAAGTTATCTATATTGATGAAATAAATTCGGATTGGTTAGCTATTTATTTTGCAATTGGGGGTGAAGTTTAAATACAACACAGTTACAATTAAACTCAAGTTTCTCTTTGGGAAAGCCATCTTGAGTAGCAACAAAATAAGAATGAACATGGGTTCAGCCAATATGGTGATCGTACTGTCTTGGCATTGCCAGTTCCACAGCTAGCGGGCGACAAAGATGGAAGATATATCTGTCTTTGTGTCACCGAAACCACCTAGCAAGTACCATGCAGATGCTGAGATTTACATACAAATGCCACCAGAGAAGTTCACGTAATATTTCAGCATGTGTGTGTGTGTGTGTGTGTGTGTGTGTGTGTGTGTGTGTGTGTGTGACAACATATACAATTAGTATCGTATGGTAGTATAAACCCTGAACCGGAGAACAGTTCGCTTATATAGCTATCGTTCATATGCACACAAAACAAAATGACTTAAATAGCGTTCGACGAAAGAAGGCATGTGCTACAGTGAAACAAAATAGTCACAGTTCAACGATTTGTGAATATATTCTCTAATGATGCCATATTTGTATACTGCCTGTAATGGACTTTAAACCAAGTTTTGTCTCATTCAAATATGTAATAAAAATGGAAGATATGAAGCATTTTTTACAGAATAAATCATCTGTTCTTCTAATTTTGTGCATTTGTGCAGGAAAATTTTAGTCTTGCAGCAGCAATATCACTTCTTTCAACCAGAAATTTGTGACCATCATTGGTTCTTCTGTATGTGAACCCAACAAATGTCAGACTATTATGCATAGAAAATACAGAATCCATATATCCTATTTTATTCTTCATTAAATTGGTCAGCTTTTTGGCAGTTGGATATTCAGCCTCCCCCGTGTGGTGTCCGGGCTACTTAGTAGAATGGCACCAAGGGACCTCCTCCCTGTCGTAAGAGGCGACTAATAGGAGTAGCTGTCTGCTATCCTTACCTATAATCCTACCATTCCAACCCACTGTCCGGGGGTATAACTGGGCCACCCGGGCTCCCGAGGGGATATAAGTATTGGGAGCCCAGTTGTCCGAGGTAACGGGCCTTCAGCGTTGGGCTAATCCCCCACCTGAAGTAAGAAGTGGATTCAGAGAGATACAATGAGCCTCGGAACCAGACAGACCCAAAGGAAACAACCTGGCAAGTATAAGGACATACGAATGGCAACATGGAACATAAAATCAATGACAGGAAAAGAGACAGAACTGGTGGAAGAAATGATAAAATATAAAGTGGACCTTTTGGGATTGAGTGAAGTAAAGAAGAAAGGAAGTGGAGTTAAGAAACTACCTAAAGGGTACACACTTATATACTCTGGGGTTAATATTGGAACAAGAGCAAAAGAAGGAGTGGGGATCATGATGAAGGAGGAGTTATTTAGGAGATTGAAGGACTGGGACCCAATAAATTCAAGAATTATCGTAGCAAATATACAGTTAACCATAGGTAAAACATCAATTATACAGGTTTATGCGCCAACTGAAGATTCCGATATATTGGACAAAGAACAATTTTATAATGATCTGCAAAGAATAGTAAATAATTGCAGGACCAAAAATAGAACACTGATAATCTGCGGAGACTTCAATGCCAGAACTGGAAATAACTATAAAAGATCACACGGAGTGATGGGGCGATATGGAGGAGAGAAAAATGAAAATACAAATGGACAGAAACTCAAAGAATTCTGCATAGAAAATAATATGCTGTCGGGTAATTCTTATTTTAATCATAAGATAATACACAAGATAACTTTTACAGCAGAAGGACGGCAAGCAAGAAGCATCATAGATTATTTTATATATGATAAATATATAAGAGGATATTTTACAGATGTAAAAGTCATAAGGGGTGCAGAACTCTCAACAGATCATCGATTACTAGTAGCACACACAAAAGTTATTTTACATAGAAAACCGAAAGCAAAGAGGTATTTGAGAATTTCAGTAGAGAAATTGAAGGAAACCCAAGTAAGAGAAGAATACGAAAACAAAAATCGAGTAGCATTACGAAATTTAAATACTCAACTAGATATTGATCCATTATGGGAGTCAATTAAAAATACTATTTTGGAAAATGCAAAGGAAGCATGTGGAATTAAGAAATGCAAAGGAAGCATGTGGAATTAAGAAAATTGGTCCAAATACAAAACATACGGATTGGTGGAATGAAGAAGTTAAAAATATAATACAAGAAAAGAAAAAATCTTGGAAGAAATATCTTAGAACTAAAGACCCCAAAGACTGGGAAGAATATGTAAATTCCAGAAATCAAGCTAAATGATGTATAAAGGAAGCAAAGAACAAATCATGGGAAGAATTTGGAAAATCAATGCAAGAGAATTATAAAGAAATTAACAGATTTTGGCAAATTCTTAAGGCCCTACGTGGAAGAAGGGGAAAACAGGTAAGGAATGTCAAAAATAAACATGAAAAGTTAGTGACTGAACACTAAGAAATTCTGAATACATGGAGAGAATATTATGCAGAAAAGTTTATGAATACCCCTCTAGATTCATACATAAATGAAGATGCAGAGTATACAGGTATAAGAAGGAGAAGGATAATTAATAATTATGGGGAAGAAAGAGAGGAAGAAGAAAAGGAAATTGATAGAATTGAAGTTGAAATGGCAATACAAGAAATCAAGCTAGGTAAAGCAGGTGGTAGGGATGGAATAGCACCAGAGCTGATTAAATATGGAGGTAAAGAATTAATAAAAATACTGAAAAGTTTATTTCAGAAGATATGGACGGAAAAAAAAAATACCAAGAGATTTGGAATTTAATGTAATTGTTCCAATACATAAGAAAGGCAACCAAAGTGATTGCTTAAACTATAGACCTATATGTCTCTCCCCAGTTGTATATAAAGTATACACTAGAATCCTGGAACAGAAATGAGGAAAATAGTAGAACAAGATTTAGAAGAAGAACGGGCTGCTTTCCGAATGGGTAGACAAACCCAAG
This sequence comes from Mantis religiosa, assembly GCA_030765055.1. Taxonomy (NCBI): domain Eukaryota; kingdom Metazoa; phylum Arthropoda; class Insecta; order Mantodea; family Mantidae; genus Mantis; species Mantis religiosa. Next base: position 87,723,755 of record CM060952.1, on the reverse strand, counting down.
ACCAAATTTTCTCATTGAGAATGATAATAGAGAAAGCTATAGATCGAGGAAAGGGTATTTATTTAGGATTCATAGATTTGAAAGCAGCATTTGATTCAATACCTAGGGAAGAAATTTGGAGAGCTCTAAAGAACAAAAAAGTACATATGAATTTTATTGAAGCAATGCAATCAGTTTATCAAGAACCAAAAGGGATAATAAGATTAGATGGACAAGAATCAAAACCATTTCTGATGAATAGAGGAGTTAAACAAGGAGATAGCCTCAGCCCACTTTTATTTATTATTGTGATGGATGAAATATGGAAAATTTGCAAAAGAAGAACAGCAAGAACTATGATAGGATATAGAAATTTAAGACCAGTTTGGGCACAATCGTTGATATATGCTGATGACATCATATTAATAGCAAATAGTAATAATAATTTACAATTAGTGCTAAATGAATGGAAAGAATAAATAACTAGAAAAGGTTTAGAATTAAACATACCCAAAAGTAAAACCATATATATAGGAAGGAAAGAAGAAGAAGTTAAAATTATATGTAATGATGAAATCTTAGAACAGGTAGACAGTTATGAATACCTGGGTACAATTATAAATAAGGATGGAAAAATAGAGCAGGAAATTTTAAACAGAATAAGAAAGGCCAATTCGGTCTACTATCAGATTAATAACACTATTGTGGGAATAAAGGAAATAACAAAAGATACAAAAATTATAGTATTTAAAACAATAATACTACCAATTCTATTATATGGAGCAGAAAACTGGACTCTCCTACAGAAACAAGAAAGCAAAATAACAGCTATGGAAATGAGATATTTAAGACGAGCTGTGGGGAAGACAAGAAGAGATATGATTAGAAATGTAACAATAAGGGAAGAGTTGGGTACACACTCCGTTAAAGAAATATTGGAAAAAAGACAACTTAAATGGTATGGACATGTACTCCACATGTCAGAAGGAGGAGGAGGAGAAGGAGAAGGAGAAGGAGAAGGAGGAAGAGTAGGAGGAGAATGAGGAGGAGCAGGAGAAGGAGGAGAAGGAGGAGAAGGAGGAGGAGAAGGAGGAGGAGAAGGAGAAGCAGGAGGAGGAGAAGGAGAAGGAGGAGGAGAAGGAGATGGAGAAGAAGGAGGAGAAGGAGGAGCAGGAGAACGAGAAGGAGAACGAGAAGGAGAACGAGAAGGAGAACGAGAACGAGAAGGAGAACGAGAAGGAGAAGGAGGAGATGGAGAAGAAGGAGGAGAAGGAGAAGGAGCAGGAGCAGGAGAACGAGAAGGAGAACGAGAACGAGAAGGAGAACGAGAACGAGAAGGAGAACGAGAAGGAGAACGAGAAGGAGAATGAGAAGGAGAAGGAGGAGAAGGAGGAGGAGGAGGAGAAGGAGAAGAAGGAGGAGAAGGAGAAGAAGGAGAAGAAGGAGGAGAAGGAGAAGAAGGAGGAGAAGGAGAAGAAGGAGAAGAAGGAGGAGAAGGAGGAGAAGGAGAAGAAGGAGGAGAAGGAGGAGAAGGAGAAGAAGGAGGAGAAGGAGGAGAAGGAGGAGAAGGAGAAGAAGGAGGAGAAGGAGAAGAAGGAGGAGAAGGAGAAGAAGGAGAAGAAGGAGGAGAAGGAGGAGAAGAGGAGAAGGAGGAGAAGGAGGAGAAGGAGGAGAAGGAGGAGAAGGAGGAGAAGGAGGAGAAGGAGGAGAAGGAGAAGAAGGAGAAGAGGGAGAAGAGGAGAAGAAGGAGAAGAGGGAGAAGAGGGAGAAGAAGGAGAAGGAGAAGAGGGAAGAAGGAGAAGGAGAAGAAGGAGAAGAAGGAGAAGAAGAAGAAGAAGAAGAAGAAGAAGAAGGAGAAGAAGAAGAAGAAGAAGAAGAAGAAGAAGAAGAAGAAGAAGAAGAAGAAGAGAGAAGAAGAAGAAGAAGAAGAAGAAGAAAGAAGAAGAAGAAGAAGAAGAAGAAGAAGAAGAAGAAGAAGAAGAAGAAGAAGAAGAAGAAGAAGAAGAAGAAGAAGAAGAAGAAGAAGAAGAAGAAGAAGAAGAAGAAGAAGAAGAAGAAGAAGAAGAAGAAGAAGAAGAAGAAGAAGAAGAAGAAGAAGAAGAAGAAGAAGAAGAAGAAGAAGAAGAAGAAGAAGAAGAAGAAGAAGAAGAAGAAGAAGAAGAAGAAGAAGAAGAAGAAGAAGAAGAAGAAGAAGAAGAAGAAGAAGAAGAAGAAGAAGAAGAAGAAGAAGAAGAAGAAGAAGAAGAAGAAGAAGAAGAAGAAGAAGAAGAAGAAGAGAAGAAGAAGAAGAAGAAGAAGAAGAAGAAGAAGAAGAAAGAAGAAGAAGAAGAAGAAGAAGAAGAAGAAGAAGAAGAAGAAGAAGAAGAAGAAGAAGAAGAAGAAGAAGAAGAAGAAGAAGAAGAAGAAGAAGAAGAAGAAGAAGAAGAAGAAGAAGAAAAGAAGAAGAAGAAGAAGAAGAAGAAGAAGAAGAAGAGAAGAAGAAGAAGAAGAAGAAGAAGAAGAAGAAGAAGAAGAAGAAGAAGAAGAAGAAGAAGAAGAAGAAGAAGAAGAAGAAGAAGAAGAAGAAGAAGAAGAAGAAGAAGAAGAAGAAGAAGAAGAAGAAGAAGAAGAAGAAGAAGAAGAAGAAGAAGAAGAAGAAGAGAAGAAGAAGAAGAAGAAGAAGAAGAAGAAGAAGAAGAAGAAGAAGAAGAAGAAGAAGAAGAAGAAGAAGAAGAAGAAGAAGAAGAAGAAGAATATTCAGCCTTGTCATATAAATCATAAATTGTACTATGTAAACACACTTTTGAAAATCGTCTAAGTTGGTAGCAGTTTTTTAGTTTTAGTCCCCTTGAGATTTATATATGGAAACTTCTGCTAATTTGGTTAACTGTTTAGCTTCTTTAACAATGTTCTTCACAGTACGAGATATCACGCTACAAGCTTATGCCATTAATTCCCGACTCTCGAGCGAAATTTGTACTTTCGGAAATGTCTTTAATTGACAACTGTTTGAAAAAGGAATACACATTAACAAGAACATTTCTATCTCTTCTTCTATGTAAATTTTGCGAGTTACTACTAGGCGCACCAGTAATAGACTTGCTAAGCGGTATATTAACTAATTTTGAAAAGCACGTGTACACTCTTAAAATGTCACCCATTTACTGAATGCAAGGTAGAAAATGCAACTGCAGCATAGCATGTGTGTGTTTTTCTTCACTGACAGTCAATGATTCTTTCTTTCTTTCCAATCTCCGAAACCAGATGCGCTACAACATGGTGTTTGGATAGTCATCCTCAGAAAAAATAGCTCTGTAACATGAGTAAAACAAAATAATTGTGTAATTAGTATTAAAAGAGCGCACAAAGAAATTAGCCGTATGGTTCTTTTTTTTTTTAATTCTTACGTCCTCCAACGTTGTCATATGGGACGGTGAATGAAATGGGTGAAATGATGCTCAAATGTGTCCAGGGTCCATGGAGCTCAGAGCTACCTGACATTCGTCTCTGAGGATAAGGGAAACCACCGGAAAAAACCTTATCCAGGTAACTCACCCTGACCGAGATTCGAACTCGGGACCTCTTGAACGTGAGGCAGACATGCTACCATCTACGCTACCGAGGCAGGCAGCTGTATGGTTTGGCAAAGCGAGCCGGCATGCGTGCTTAACTGTACTAGCACTGGCTAGTAGCGAAAGACCAGCCACACCTAGCCCTGATTTACGTTCATTCTTATTTTGTAGCTAGCTTAACTGCTCCCACACTGACGTAAAATATCCCACTGTTTCTCCTTTTCCGTGTTCTTCTAATAGTTTCATAGCTGCAGTCAGGTAATTTGTAACTATGAACACAATATAGTTCTGTCTGCAAATGATCTATTCTCTCGGGTAATAGAAGTTGCTGTGTCTTGAAAATTGTACCTGCGTTGGTTGGATCCAAAGAAAGCACAAATTATTTAATTTTCTCAAAATTCTCACACAACGTAACAGCACACTAGATCCAAAATCCCCAGCGAATAATGACCGAGAAATCTGGAAGGGGCAGGCCAGTGGTTTCCTTGTAGACCATAACACAATTCGGAGTTCTCAGCAGAATCTTCTTCAGGACTGAGATGAACTGATTTACGATGTCTTATTCGTTCCTTATGGATTGACTATTGCGATGTCGTATTCGTTCCTTATGGATTCATTAACCCTGTGAAGAGCACGAGCCAAGCATATCACATGCTTCAACTTAGGAAATAAAGGCTTCAATTGGTTAACAGCTAAAACCATGTATGGAGGTTGGTCCGTAACCACAAGTTTTTCAAACTCGATATCAGAAAGTTCATAATTGATCGTAGTATTGTACTGGCATTCGCTTTCTCACACAGGTCAGTTTCAACACTTTTTTTTTTTTTGTAATTTACGTCCTCCAACGTAGTCATATCGGACGATGAATGGAATTGGTGAAATGATGCTCAAATAAGCCCAGGGTCCATAGAGCTTAGAGTTACCCTACATTCGTATTTCAGGATAATGGAAACCCCGGGAAAAACCTTATCCAGCTAACTCATCCTAACTGGGATTCGAACTCGGGACCTCTTGAACGTGAGGCAGACACGCTACATTATACAAAGACAATTCACAAACCCACAAACTGCCCCACATTTCAATTTCGAGGTCAAAGGACTGAGTGAGCAAACTCCATCGAGCACCTGGATATCTACTTGGACAGAGGCCTAACTCGTCGCGAAAACACCAAGGACGTCTCGGCACGTTCACAGGAAGCTGCCTCGCTGCATCCAATGCTATGCTGTTTCCATGCCTGTTCGTTTAAAGCTACACCTCTTCCGAGAACCTGTAGTTCCATTGATGCTATATCCTATAGGCCGCAGAAATCTGGCTATTATCGCTTTATCATGTATAAGATAGAGGACTTTGGTCCATCTATTCTGTTGGTCGCTTCTTCCACGTAAGGTTGCTTCACGAAGCCTAATCTCTTACACATGTGGAGGATGAAATTAGGCGCTGGGCTACCACATTTTACGCCAAATTACCACATCATAGAAGTGACTTTGTTAGATCTCTTGGAGATTACGACCCCACTAGATGCCGTTTCGGTTTTTTCGGGTACCCTGCATGGCGTATACACATCCTAGGTAACAATTGAAGCTAAGAGCGAGTACAGGTCGCCCGAGTATTCCCGAGTGGCGTGTAATACGACTCGGTACTCATCCTCTTCACGGATCACTCGTGCGATATAAAAGGATGTCATTTTGCTCAAGGTTTTGAATGGATATTATCACTGATGACAGTTGTGTTGGCCTTTGGAAGTCAGCTCCATGGTGCAAGTGTTAACAATACAGTGAGTAGTTCACGAGCGAATATCGAAATTATTGTGCCAGAATTAGCAAGGAAAGGAGTGTAATAAGCAAACATTGTGGGCAAGTTAAAGAATTTACAAGCAGCGGAAGTTGGTGCGGGACACTTAGAAACGTGTTTAGGGTGTATTTGTTAAAAACAATAGCTGACTGCACCTTAGCATTATGCCAACGATTTTAGTGACAAACAAATAAAGGAGTTGAAGAGAACTTCATTGTTAAGTTTTTGTCAAATTATATTGTAGTGTTTTTTATCATAGTTACGCTATAGTATCTCATGCACACATGTATGTAAATATGATCACAATTTTTTGATTCAGGAAGTCTAAAAATTATTTTTTAAAATCTGTGTATCAACTTTCAATAGAAAGTAATATCTTCTCTCTACCAATTATGTATGTAAACCTTGATACTACAGATCTGTAGTCATCATTAAAACTCAATTTAACAGTTTCTCATATTCAAAATAGTATGATTTAATATCAAAAGAAGAGAGATATCTAGAACCGATTATACAATCTCAGAAATATATAAAGGGATTTCAGATTGGAAACATATGATTTAAACGTATAATCTTGTAAGCTAATAACAGTGAAGCAAACACAAATGGAGAAAAATGGAAACCTACCTATTAAGTTACTACATTAATTCCACAATAGAAGTCTAAAAGAAATAAATTAATCAATCAGAAACAATTATATAAATTAAAGTAGATAATCCAACATTGGCAAGAATCTATGGTTTACTAAAAAATTCGTAAAACCGGGAAAGCCGTGAGACCTATTACTGGTATCATAAATGTTCCCATATGTAATTTAAACAAATGGTTATTAAATACATTTAATTTTCTTCTGAAGTTTGAATGTGTAAATTTGAAAAGCTCTTAGAGCCAGTAAAAAAAGACACAACACTATAAAAAAAAGGACAAATTGTTTTCATTTTACAAGCACTTAAATGGTCCATCTCAAATGTACTATTATTAGAGGTTACACCCTAGGTATATTATCTCCTGCTGCCTCTCAAGCTCCATTGCATGGGTCATCTTGACGGTTTGCGTCTTGTCCACATTTCCAATTGTCTTGTTGCTTTTTTGCAGCCCACCTGTGGAGTGAGGTGGCTCATGGGATCAGAAGTTTTAATGTCTCACTCTTCGCTATGGTTCCAGTACAAGAGGCCCTCACACAGCTGAAGCACATTTTCTCAGACGACATAATCACACTCTTGCACCAAATTCTCACCACAACTTATTTCCAGTGAGCCATTCGTTCTATGAACAGATAGATGGCGTTGACATGGGGAGCCCTCGAAGTCCAGTAGTGGCAAATTTCTTGATGGGAATCCCTTAGACACAGCTCCACAGAAACCGACTCTTTGGCTCCGCTATATAGACGACTATTTCGTTGTATGATCGCAAGGAAAGAAGTCCCACAAGACTCCTGCTAAAGCTTAAGAGCATCAAACACACATACAATTCACTACGGAGGAAGAAACTGATTGATAGATAGCTTTTCTAGATGTCCTGTGTCAGCAAGAAAGCAGACGGCACGCTTGTGCACACTGTCTACCCTAAGCCCACTTATACGCCCCGCTATTTGAATAAGGCCTGAAACATCAAATGCGAGCCATGATCAAGACACTCGTAAATCCTGCTTCACCTATTTGTGAGCCACAGTTGTGAACACAACAAGCTTTATTATATAATAGTCATTCAATTCAAGAAGTCAAAAGAGCCTGCCGTCTAGCCAGGCAAAAACCTGTGTCATTAAAAGCAGACACACCCAAGTACAAAGTTTTCCTGCCATACTTTACCCGCCATATCCTACACATACTGAATGGCTTGTCAAGACTGTTTCCAAGGCCACCAAATAACTTAATAAACTATTACGCCCTGCTAAAGATCCCCGGGAGCCTTTGTCATCAGGTTTCCCTGTTACTGCGGTTCGGTTTACATTAGAACTACACAGCGCACCAACACCAGACTCCGAACATCTAAAATGCTGCCGTCTGTGCCAAACAGGTAAGTCCACATTTGTCAAACACGCAGGCACGTATTTAGAAGTTAATTTGCGGGGGGAGCGGGTCCAAAGTTTTACGTTGAATTATTTACTTTTAATAGTTAATCAGGGATGTGTTTTTATCATTTTAATAAAAATAAAAAAAAAACAAATGTATTATGTTACATTCACATGACTTTCTCTCCTGCCCACAACCGCTAGCGTAGATGGTAGCGTGTCTGCCTGACGTTCAAGAGGTCCCTAGTTCGAATCTCGCTCAGGATGAGTTGTCTGGATAAGGTTTTCTCAGGGGTTTTCCCTTATCCTTAATGACGAATGTCGGGTAAGCTCCATGGACTAGACACATTTGAACATCATTTCACCCATTTCAGTCACCGTCCGATATGACTTAACTTTGGAGGACGTAAAATTACAAACAAGAAAGAAAGAATGAGAGAAAGAGAGAAAGAGAGAAATAAATAAATAAATAAATAAATAAATAAATAAATAAATAAATAAATAAATAAATAAATAAATAAATAAATAAATAAATAAATAAATAAATAAATAAATAAATAAATAAATAAATAAATAAATAAATAAATAAATAATAAATAAATAAATAAATAAATAAATAAATAAATAAATAAATAAATAAATAAATAAATAAATAAATAAATAAATAAATAAATAAATAAATAAATAAATAAATAAATTAAATAAATAAATAAATAAATAAATAAATAAATAAATAAATAAATAATAAATAAATAAATAAATAAATAAATAAATAAATAAATAAATAAATAAATAAATAAATAAATAAATAAATAAATAAATAAAGATAACGAAATTAAAACCTATATTTGGTGTTTCTCCAATATTTGGGTTATGTAATATGCTATTAGCAAAAAACATACACACTAGAGCGCGCGTGCGGATATTCTTTTTTAATGTGTTTCTTTGTGCTGGTTTCCTCAAAACTAACATTCCTGGTGACATCTCGATATCAAATTTTTAAATGAAATATTACACGTTTGTGCTTACTAGGAACGTGTAGAGGTACTAAACATTGATGCCGTACACTGACATTAGTCTCTTTGGTTCTCATGGTTTCACTATTCATATAAAACACGATTGCTATATTCCGTATCGTCATCAGACAAACTGGTTATAAATGATTTCAACTGTAGCCCGCCTCCATAATGTGGTGGTAGCGTGTCTGATTCCCAGTGAAGAGGCAGTGGCCAACCTTGCCGCGCAAGGGGAAGGAGGGTTTACCTTCACCCACTGTCTGCGAAGATAAGACGCAACGTTCCATTATATAGAGCAAGCGAATGAAGGGGAAATACTTTCATGAGGAAGAGTGGTGAAGTGACGAAGTCCAACCTCCACTCATATGAGCAAAAGTTGAACACAACTAAAGCAAGTTCCTATCGAGATCAAGATAAGTTTCCTGAATAGGACTATTTACAGGGCTTTCCCTTATTTTAAGAAGACGAATGTCGGATAAAACTTAAGTTCTGGTGGCCCTGGACTGTTAGAAGGGCATCACCCGTTTCATTTACTGTCCAATATGATAATCCGGTTAAAGTATTTGAAAATAAATAAATAAAAAACTAGGTTCGTTATGACATTATGCAGCTTAAAAATAAAACAACTTGCAATTTTGAGACTGTCAAACGTACATAAAACTTGTTATATAGCATAGATGTTTCGAAAACAGCTGGTACAAGGAAACTAGAAATTGCGGAGTTGCTATTTTATGAGCTGCACGTTCTCTTGTAATCTGATATTTTTATCTATGATACCATGGTTTCTTAGTCTGGATAGTCAGTGAAATTGAAGTGGTGTTTATCACCTATTCCCAGAATATTCAGATTGTCGTGTCTCAAACGTGAAGCATTTTAATCGGAATTGTTAGACATGTTTGAGAACATAAATTTACGAAAGTCCTTCCAACTAAAGGATGGTTTGGTGTGGAGAAAATTTTTCTAAATCTTCGTATCACATCTTCGA
>CM060952.1:87590992-87713422 GCA_030765055.1 Mantis religiosa | reverse complement strand
GAAGGAGGAGAAGGAGGAGAAGGAGGAGAAGGAGGAGAAGGAGGAGAAGGAGGAGAAGGAGGAGAAGAGAGAGGAGGAGAAGGAGGAGAAGGAGGAGAAGGAGGAGAAGGAGGAGAAGGAGGAGAAGGAGGAGAAGAGGAGAAGGAGGAGGAAGGAGGAGAAGGAGGAGAAGGAGGAGAAGGAGGAGAAGGAGGAGAAGAGGAGAAGGGAGGGAGAAGGAGGAGAAGGAGGAGAAGGAGGAGAAGGAGGAGAAGGAGGAGGAAGGAGGAGGAGGAGAGGAGGAGAAGGAGGAGAAGGAGGAGAAGGAGGAGAAGGAGGAGAAGGAGGAAGGAGGAGAAGGAGGAGAAGGAGGAGAAGGAGGAGAAGGAGGAGAAGGAGGAGAAGGAGGAGAAGGAGGAGAGAAGGAGGAGAAGGAGAAGAGGAGAAGGAGGAGAAGGAGGAAGAAGGAGAAGAAGGAGAAGAAGAAGAAGAAGAGAAGAAGAAGAAGAAGAAGAAGAAGAAGAAGAAGAAGAAGAAGAAGAAGAAGAAGAAGAAGAAGAAGAAGAAGAAGAAGAAGAAGAAGAAGAAGAAGAAGAAGAAGAAGAAGAAGAAGAAGAAGAAGAAGAAGAAGAAGAAGAGAAGAAGAAGAAGAAGAAGAAGAAGAAGAAGAAGAAGAAGAAGAAGAAGAAGAAGAAGAAGAAGAAGAAGAAGAAGAAGAAGAAGAAGAAGAAAAGAAGAAGAGAAGAAGAAGAAGAAGAAGAAGAAGAAGAAGAAGAAGAAGAAGAAGAAGAAGAAGGAAGAAGAAGAAGAAGAAGAAGAAGAAGAAGAAGGAAGAAGAAGAAGAAGAAGAAGAAGAAGAAGAAGAGAAGAAGAAGAAAGAAGAAGAAGAAGAAGAAGAAGAAGAAGAAGAAGAAGAAGGAAGAAGAAGAAGAAGAAGAAGAAGAAGAAGGAAGAAGAAGAAGAAGAGAAGAAGAAGAAAGGAAGAAGAAGAAGAAGAAGAAGAAGAAGAAGAAGAAGAAGAAGAAGAAGAAGAAGGAAGAAGAAGAAGAAGAAGAAGAAGGAAGAAGAAGAAGAAGAAGAAGAAGAAGAAGAAGAAGAAGAAGAAGAAGAAGAAGAAGAAGAAGAAGAAGAAGAAGAAGAAGAAGAAGAAGAAGAAGAAGAAGAAGAAGAAGAGAAGAAGAAGAAGAAGAAGAAGAAGAAGAAGAATATTCAGCCTTGTCATATAAATCATAAATTGTTCTATGTAAACACACTTTGAAAATCGTCTAAGTTGGTAGCAGTTTTTTAGTTTTAGTTTTATATATGGAAACTTCTGCTAATTTGGTTAACTGTTGGCTTCTTTAACAATGTTCGTCACAAGTACGAGCATTCACGCTACAAGCTTATGCCATTAATTTCCCGACTCTGAGCGAAATTTGTACTTTCGGAATGTCTTTAATTGACAACTGTTTGAAAAAGGAATACACATTAACAAGAACATTTCTATCCTGCTTATGTAAAATTTTGCGAGTTACTACTAGGCGCACCAGTAATAGACTTGCTAAGCGGTATATTAACTAATTTTGAAAAGCACGTGTACACTCTTAAAATGTCACCCATTTACTGAATGCAAGGTAGAAAATGCAACTGCAGCATAGCATGTGTGTGTTTTTCTTCACTGACAGTCAATGATTCTTCTTCTTTCTTTCCAATCTCCGAAACCAGATGCGCTACAACATGGTGTTTGGATAGTCATCCTCAGAAAAAATAGCTCTGTAACATGAGTAAAACAAAATAATTGTGTAATTAGTATTAAAAGAGCGCACAAAAGAAATTAGCCGTATGGTTCTTTTTTTTAATTCTTACGTCCTCCAACGTTGTCATATGGGACGGTGAATGAAATGGGTGAAATGATGCTCAAATGTGTCCAGGGTCATGGAGCTCAGAGCTACCTGACATTCGTCTCTGAGGATAAGGGAAACCACCGGAAAAACCTTATCCAGGTAACTCACCCTGACCGAGATTCGAACTCGGACTTCTTGAACGTGAGGCAGACATGCTACCATCTACGCTACCGAGGCAGGCAGCTGTATGGTTTGGCAAAGCGAGCCGGCATGCGTGCTTAAACTGTACTAGCACTGGCTAGTAGCGAAAGACCAGCCACACCTAGCCCCGATTTACGTTCATTCTTATTTTGTAGCTAGCTTAACTGCTCCCACACTGACGTAAAATATCCCACTGTTTCTCCTTTTCCAAACCGCGTTCTTCTAATAGTTTCATAGCTGCAGTCAGGTAATTTGTAACTATGACACAATATAGTTCTGTCTGCAAATGATCTAATCTCTCGGGTAATAGGAAGTTGCTGTGTCTTGAAAATTGTACCTGCGTTGGTTGGATCCAAAGAAAGCACAAATTATTTAATTTTCTCAAAATTCTCACACAACGTACAGCACACTAGATCCAAAATCCCCAGCGAATAATGACCGAGAAATCTGGAAGGGGCAGGCCAGTGGTTTCCTTGTAGACCCATAACACAATTCGGAGTTCTCAGCAGAATCTTCTTCAGGACTGAGATGAACTGATTTACGATGTCTTATTCGTTCCTTATGGATTGACTATTGCGATGTCGTATTCGTTCCTTATGGATTCATAACCCTGTGAAGAGCACGAGCCAAGCATATCACATGCTTCAACTTAGGAAATAAAGGCTTCAATTGGTTAACAGCTAAAACCATGTATGGAGGTTGGTCCGTAACCACAAGTTTTTCAAACTCGATATCAGAAAGTTCATAATTGATCGTAGTATTGTACTGGCATTCGCTTTCTCACACAGGTCAGTTTCAACACTTTTTTTTTTTTTTTTTTTTTTTTTTGTAATTTACGTCTCTCCAACGTAGTCATATCGGACGATGAATGGAAGTGGTGAAATGATGCTCAAATAAGCCCAGGGTCCATAGAGCTTAGAGTTACCCTACATTCCGTCTTTCAGGATAATGGAAACCCCGGGAAAAACCTTATCCAGCTAACTCATCCTAACTGGGATTCGAACTCGGGACCTCTTGAACGTGAGGCAGACACGCTACATTATACAAAGACAATTCACAAACCCACAAACTGCCCCACATTTCAATTTCGAGGTCAAAGGACTGAGTGAAGCAAACTCCATCGAGCACCTGGATATCTACTTGGACAGAGGCCTAACTCTTCGCGAAAACACCAAGGACGTCTCGGCACGTTCACAGGAAGCTGCCTCGCTGCATCCAATGCTATGCTGTTTCCATGCCTGTTCGTTTAAAGCTACACCTCTTCCGAGAACCTGTAGTTCCATGATGCTATATCCTATAGGCCGCAGAATCTGGCTATTATCGCTTTATCATGTATAAAATAGAGGACTTTTTGGTCCATCTATTCTGTTGGTCGCTTCTTCCACGTAAGGTTGCTTCACGAAGCCTAATCTCTTACACATGTGGAGGATGAAATTAGGCGCTGGGCTACCACATTTTACCGCCAAATTACCACATCATAGAAGTGACTTTGTTAGATCTCTTGGAGATTACGACCCCACTAGATGCCGTTTTAGGTTTTTTCGGGTACCCTGCATGGCGTATACACATCCTAGGTAACAATTGAAGCTAAGAGCGAGTACAGGTCGCCCGAGTATTCCCGAGTGGCGTGTATAATACGACTCGGTACTCATCCTCTTCACGGATCACTCTGTGCGATATAAAAGGATGTCATTTTGCTCAAGGTTTTGAAGATATTATCACTGATGACAGTTGTGGTTTGCCTTTGGAAGTCAGCTCCATGGTGCAAGTGTTAACAATACAGTGGAGTAGTTTCACGAGCGAATATCGAAATTATTGTGCCAGAATTAGCAAGGAAAGGAGTGTAATAAGCAAACATTGTGGGCAAGTTAAAGAATTTACAAGCAGCGGAAGTTGGTGCGGGACACTTAGAAAACGTGTTTAGGGTGTATTTGTTAAAAACAATAGCTGACTGCACCTTAGCATTATGCCAACGATTTTAGTGACAAACAAATAAAGGAGTTGAAGAGAACTTCATTGTTAAGTTTTTGTCAAAATTATATTGTAGTGTTTTTTATCATAGTTACGCTATAGTATCTCATGCACACATGTATGTAAATATGATCACAATTTTTTGATTCAGGAAGTCTAAAAATTATTTTTTTAAAATCTGTGTATCAACTTTCAATAGAAAGTAATATCTTCTCTCTACCAATTATGTATGTAAACCTTGATACTACAGATCTGTAGTCATCATTAAAACTCAATTTAACAGTTTCTCATATTCAAAATAGTATGATTTAATATCAAAAGAAGAGAGATATCTAGAACCGATTATACAATCTCAGAAATATATAAAGGGATTTCAGATTGGAAACATATGATTTAAACGTATAATCTTGTAAGCTAATAACAGTGAAGCAAACACAAATGGAGAAAAATGGAAACCTACCTATTAAGTTACTACATTAATTCCACAATAGAAGTCTAAAAGAAATAAATTAATCAATCAGAAACAATTATATAATTAAAGTAGATAATCCAACATTGGCAAGAATCTATGGTTTACTAAAAAATTCGTAAAACCGGGAAAGCCGTGAGACCTATTACTGGTATCATAAATGTTCCCATATGTAATTTAAACAAATGGTTATTAAATACATTTAATTTTCTTCTGAAGTTTGAATGTGTAAATTTGAAAAGCTCTTAGAGCCAGTAAAAAAAGACACAACACTATAAAAAAAAGGACAAATTGTTTTCATTTTACAAGCACTTAAATGGTCCATCTCAAATGTACTATTATTAGAGGTTACACCCCTAGGTATATTATCTCCTGCTGCCTCTCAAGCTCCATTGCATGGGTCATCTTGACGGTTTGCGTCTTGTCCACATTTCCAATTGTCTTGTTGCTTTTTTGCAGCCCACCCTGTGGAGTGAGGTGGCTCATGGGATCAGAAGTTTTAATGTCTCACTCTTCGCTATGGTTCCAGTACAAGAGGCCCTCACACAGCTGAAGCACATTTTCTCAGACGACATAATCACACTCTTGCACCAAATTCTCACCACAACTTATTTCCAGTGGAGCCATTCGTTCTATGAACAGATAGATGGCGTTGACATGGGGAGCCCTCGAAGTCCAGTAGTGGCAAATTTCTTGATGGAATCCCTTAGACACAGCTCCACAGAAACCGACTCTTTGGCTCCGCTATATAGACGACTATTTCGTTGTATGATCGCAAGGAAAAGAAGTCCCCACAAGACCTCCTGCTAAAGCTTAAGAGCATCAAACACACATACAATTCACTATGGAGGAAGAAACTGATTGATAGATAGCTTTTCTAGATGTCCTGGTCAGCAAGAAAGCAGACGGCACGCTTGTGCACACTGTCTACCCTAAGCCCACTTATACGCACCCGCTAATTTGAATAAGGCCTGAAAACATCAAATGCGAGCCATGATCAAGACACTCGTAAATCCTGCTTCACCAATTTGTGAGCCACAGTTGTGAACACAACAAGCTTTATTATATAATAGTCATTCAATTCAAGAAGTCAAAAGAGCCTGCCGTCTAGCCAGGCAAAAACCTGTGTCATTAAAAGCAGACACACCCAAGTACAAAAGTTTTCCTGCCATACTTTACCCGCCATATCCTACACATACTGAATGGCTTGTCAAGACTGTTTCCAAGGCACCAAATAACTTAATAAACTATTACGCCCTGCTAAAGATCCCCGGGAGCCTTTGTCATCAGGTTTCCCTGTTACTGCGGTTCGGTTTACATTAGAACTACACAGCGCACCAACACCAGACTCCCGAACATCTAAAATGCTGCCGTCTGTGCCAAACAGGTAAGTCCACATTTGTCAAACACGCAGGCACGTATTTAGAAGTTAATTTGCGGGGGGGAGCGGGTCCAAAGTTTTACGTTGAATTATTTACTTTTAATAATTATTTACTTTTAATAGTTAATCAGGGATGTGTTTTTATCATTTTAATAAAAAAAAAACAAATGTATTATGTTACATTCACATGACTTTCTCTCCTGCCCACACCGCTAGCGTAGATGGTAGCGTGTCTGCCTGACGTTCAAGAGGTCCCTAGTTCGAATCTCGCTCAGGATGAGTTGTCTGGATAAGGTTTTCTCAGGGGTTTTCCCTTATCCTTAATGACGAATGTCGGTAAGCTCCATGGACTAGACACATTTGAACATCATTTCACCCATTTCAGTCACCGTCCGATATGACTTAACTTTGGAGGACGTAAAATTACAAACAAGAAAGAAAGAATGAGAGAAAGAGAGAAATAAATAAATAAATAAATAAATAAATAAATAAATAAATAAATAAATAAATAAATAAATAAATAAATAAATAAATAAATAAATAAATAAATAAATAAATAAATAAATAAATAAATAAATAAATAAATAAATAAATAAATAAATAAATAAATAAATAAATAAATAAATAAATAAATAAATAAATAAATAAATAAATAAATAAATAAATAAATAAATAAATAAATAAATAAATAAATAAATAAATAAATAAATAAATAAATAAATAAATAAATAAATAAATAAATAAATAAATAAATAAATAAATAAATAAATAAATAAATAAATAAATAAATAAATAAATAAATAAATAAATAAATAAATAAATAAATAAATAAATGAATAAATGAATAAATAAATGAATAAATAAATAAATAAATAAATAAATAAATAAATAAATAAATAAATAAATAAATAAATAAATAAATAAATAAATAAATAAAGATAACGAAATTAAAACCTATATTTGGTGTTTCTCCAATATTTGGGTTATGTAATATGCTATTAGCAAAAAACATACACACTAGAGCGCGCGTGCGGATATTCTTTTTTAATGTGTTTCTTTGTGCTGGTTTCCTCAAACTAACATCCTGGTGACATCTCGATATCAAATTTTTAAATGAAATATTACACGTTTGTGCTTACTAGGAACGTGGTAGAGGTACTAAACATTGATGCCGTACACTGACATTAGTCTCTTTGGTTCTCATGGTTTCACTATTCATATAAAACACGATTGCTATATTCCGTATCGTCATCAGACAAACTGGTTATAAATGATTTCAACTGTAGCCCGCCTCCATAATGTGGTGGTAGCGTGTCTGATTCCCAGTGAAGAGGCAGTGGCCAACCTTGCCGCGCAAGGGGAAGGAGGGTTTACCTTCACCCACTGTCTGCGAAGATAAGACGCAACGTTCCATTATATAGAGCAAGCGAATGAAGGGGAAATACTTTCATGAGGAAGAGTGGTGAAGTGACGAAGTCCAACCTCCACTCATATGAGCAAAAGTTGAACACAACTAAAGCAAGTTCTATCGAGATCAAGATAAGTTTCCTGAATAGGACTATTTACAGGCTTTCCCTTATTTTAAGAAGACGAATGTCGGATAAAACTTAAGTTCTGGTGGCCCTGGACTGTTAGAAGGGCAGCACCCGTTTCATTTACTGTCCAATATGATAATCCGGTTAAAGTATTTAAAAATAAATAAATAAAAAACTAGGTTCGTTATGACATTATGCAGCTTAAAAATAAAACAACCTGCAATTTTGAGACTGTCAAACGTACATAAAACTTGTTATATAGCATGAGATGTTTCGAAACAGCTGGTACAAGGAAACTAGAAATTGCGGGAGTTGCTATTTTATGAGCTGCACGTTCTCTTGTAATCTGATATTTTTATCTATGATACCATGGTTTCTTAGTTGGATAGTCAGTGAAATTGAAGTGGTGTTTATCACCTATTCCCAGAATATTCAGATTGTCGTGTCTCAAACGTGAAGCATTTTAATCGGAATTGTTAGACATGTTTGAGAACATAAATTTACGAAAGTCCTTCCAACTAAAAGATGGTTTGGTGTGGAGAAAATTTTCTAAATCTTCGTATCACATCTTCGAAACATCCTAAATGTAAATATATCTGCGATTTTTCGTTTTTGAAATACGCTGTTACATTAACGCAATGATACTTTTATACGTATATCTAGGGCCAAAACTCAGTGCAGTATACCGATGTAGGTGCAGTACAACACCTCCTTAATATATAGAGGATAATAAACCTATTGACAGGTTAACAGAATTATTAAAGTAGCAAATTTGACTACAGTCAAAATATACAAATGACATACTGCAGCAATTGCTAGAAGTTTCCTAGACATACAAGATAAATGATATATTAGTAACATTGAAAACTTGAAAACTCACCACAAAAGGCTGGGAAACTGTTGAAGTGAAGCCTTGTCCATTGTGATCTCCATTACAGTCCTTCAGTTTATATGGAAAATATTTTCACACTACACTATGTACACGAAGCTTAAGTAGTTCTACAGTACTAAGTTGAAGCGCCTGCTTCTCCTGCCCATTATATTTAACACTCCTCAGGATTGACATTCTGATCCCAGTGTACAAACAACAAGGCAAGATTAGTTACGCGCTCATCACTAGTTCTATTTCTGAGGTAAGTTTTGAGCCGTTTCATTGTTGAAAACGATGTCTCTTCACTGGCAGTTGAGATGGGTGGGGTGGCTAAAATTTTAAGCAGACGATGAATTGTGGGATATGATGCTGCAGAACATGTTACCAAAGAACTTATGCATCATTTGGTCTATTTTTTTCTCTGTGAATTTCCATTAATTGACACCATAACCGATATTCTGCCTGTGTTTCACTGTCACTTATATTTCCGCCTGAATATAAAGAAAGCTTGTTTAACCCATCAGCTTTAGTTTCTCCTACATTATGGACAATAAAATATCGAAAACAGACAATACATTTTTGTTCTGTTCAAATCGTTCCAAGACTTGAAATTAGTTCGTCAGTGCATGGAATAAAGAGACATCTTCTGAAGTACTCCTCTGTTGTATGTGCTGGGTGATTGTCCCTTGTAACGATGTGTTTTGGTTAGATCTTTTTATATGAATATCCAGTTGGAAATCCTTGTTTTCTGATATGACTGTTAGTGGGCCTTGTAATGACAATATAAAAAATATGTGTAATTTTGTGATTGGCCGTAGTAATAACTGTATTACGTAATGTGGTGACGTAGCAGTAAATCGGCAATCATAAAATTAATAGAGGAGTAGCGATAGTAACGAAAAATCAATAATCTCCATAGATATATGTTCTGTAAACTTGTTCATGACGCTGAAAACAGGTCGCGGTGAACATAAAAGTTTTGTAACGGAAAATCAATAACCTTCAAAAAGAGTAATTCGGTATTCTTGATAGTGATGCGTGGACGTGCAGAAGTGAGGAATTTTAAGTAATTAACAGAAATGATATATTAACTGAAAATAATGATTTATCGATGTGTTGGAGGTAACCTACAGTGATTGATTAAGAAAGAAAGTTTGAGTAAAATGTAATCCAGATTATACAATTAAATTATATATTACGAAATCGGACTTATATAAAATTTTATTTATGTCACTAGAAATCCACACCTGAAAACATGAGGTCCCATGACTCTTATTTAATCAAACTCAATCATCAAGAAACAATTCAAACTACAACAAAGTAACCCTGTTACATCTGGCTTCCGGACCTGGATCTTCGAAACAGTCAACGTGCATCCTATCTGCTGCTAGTGTAGTATAGCGCCACACCCTTTTTGTCTGCTTCTTGAATTTTTTAATTCTGATTTCAGAGTGAAATAGGGATTACATAGTGTTTGAACACAGCTTAAAGCTTTTGTGAAATCCTTCAACAGCATTCTTTCTTTAAGTTTCCAGCTGCTTTGCTACGTCACTGGCATATTCCAAAGCAGAGCTAAGATCATGTTCCGGGCTTTGCAAACACGTATAAATGAGGACTGTGAAACACAGAAGTTTCTGGCAAATCAGTAGTGAGATTAGAAAGGCACTATTCTCTATGGCTGCCAGTAGTTGTGCTTTAGTTTGGAAATTGATTTGTTGCTTATGGAAAGCCCCTGAAGGCGTTCTAGAAATTCCACAAATACAGTGACAGAATCATGCCTCTCTACAAATCTCGTATTGTATAGGCCAATCAGTCTCGATTTCTTACTGGTAGTTCATTATGCTATTCTTTAAAGCGTTGCCAGCAAACGGATAATTGCGAAATAAATCACAAATGTCACGGATAGTGCCTAAGCAATTACGAATGTAAGTTATAGCAGTGCAGAGGACAAAGCTAAATTGAACCTATGGTGATGATGATGATGATGATGATGATGATGATGATGATGATGATGATGATGATGATGATGATGATGATGATGATGCGTATCAGGGCGCTCAACTGCAGAGGTTATCAGCGCCCTTTTTAAAACTAACTGGTCATGGCAAAAGTAAGACATATATTTCTCTAAAAAAACTATAAAAATGTAAAATATACTTACAAAATAATACACATAAAAAAGAAACTATAAAAACGAAAGAAATATAAATCTAAAAAGTCAAATTCTATTCATCAAATCCTAAACTCTAAAACAGAAAATCTAAAAACCTCCACTATTGCGTTATCGTCCGCTAGCATATCCGCAAAGCTGGCCGGCAGCTGCAGAGACGTCCTAAGGTCTGCTAGGTGAAAATACTCTAGCAGCACGTGTCGTACAGATAACGCTTCCTGGCAAAACGGACAAAGTGGAGAAGGCTCCTTTTTAAATAGAAAACGATGAGTAAAAAAGCAGCGCCCAATGCGCAACCGAGCCAAAATCACCTCCTCGCGACGAGATGACCGACAGGAGGTAACCCAGGGAATCGGAAGTTCCTTGACAGATCTAAGTTTATTATTGCGGAGAGCGGACCACTCTTCCTGCCAGGAGGTTTGCACAGCTCTCCGCAATACGACCCTAAAATCGTCCGATGTCACAGATGGTACTCGAACCCCTGGGCTTCATGGTAGCCGCCTTGGCTGCCGAATCCGCCATTTCATTCCCTCGCAAGCCTACATGACCAGGGATCCATGCGCACACCACGCTAACGCCAGAGGCGTGTAAAACGTGGAGGGCATCCTGTATCCGCTGCAGAGTAGGGTGGTAGTTGTACAGCTGCCGTAGGCTTTGAAGTGCACTGAGGGAATCACTCAGGATAAGCAGTCCCCAACTTTCGTCAACGTACGTGCAAAATGGCCCGGTATATTGCATAGAGCTCTGCAGTAAAAATGGAAGTGCTAGTGTGGAATCCGAATGTATACGGTTCGGGTTCCACACAAGTCAGCACAACCAACACCATTGAGTTCTTGGACCCATCAGTATAAATTATAACATGGTCCTGATATCACGATAAAAAATCTAAAAAGCATGTGCGGATACTAGACATAGACATGGTAGATTTATCATATTTGGTCATGCCCAGATCAACGTGGGAAGCTCTGCACAACCAAGGAGGGTATGTCCTCTCCCCCTAGGATTCACTTGGGCATTTCAGTATCCAGATGACTAAGGAGCTCCCGGAAACGAAACCAGGTGGCTTTGGGTTAATAGAAGTGTTTGTATAACGCACGTCCATGAAGGTATTAAAGAACGGTGTAAACGTTGGATGTATGGGCATGCAATTAAGTCCACAGTCAAATTTGCTAATAGCATGTTGCGCCTGTACTGCAGAGGAGGTTCTGCAGACTCAGCATACAGGCTAATAACTCGGCTCGTTGGAAATGCCCCAACTGCTATACGTATGCCACAATTATGGACTGTGTCTAATCTCTTCAGCACAGATGGTCGTGCTGAGGCATAACTGATACTACCATAATCTAATTTGGAACGGATGAGTGCGCGATAAATTGCAATAACACTGTACGATCCGCTCCCCACGATTTTCCACTTAGTATCCGCAAGATATTTAAAGATAGGTCACATCGTGCTTTCAGTTGTGCTATATGTGACGACCAACTAAGTTTCCTATCAAATATCAATCCAAGGAACCCTCGTCTCATCCGCAAAATGTAGTAGATCAGCGCCTAGCCGGAGCCTTGGAGGTAGTCGACTCTGCTGATGCCAGAAGTTAACACAGATGGTTTTCTCAGCGGAGAATCGGAAGCCGTTTTTTAAACTCCAACCCTTAAGGTTGTCCAAGGTGGTCTGAAGACGGCGCTCTAAAAACGGAGTGCGCTGAGGTGTACAGTAGACGGCAAAGTCGTCTACAAATAGGCATGACGAGACATCCGGAGGTACACATTTCGAGATAGAATTAATCGCAATAGCAAACAACGTAACACTTAGTACCGATTCCTGTGGTACACCGTTCTCCTTGAACCAAAAGGTTGAAAAAACTGAGACAACCCTTACTCGGAATACGCGGTCTTTCAAGAATTCCTGAAGGACGAGTGGTAGGCGTCCACGTATATCCAGATGTGCAGAGTACGCAGCAACCCTGCCCGCCAACACGCATCATCAGCCTTTTCGAGGTCAAAAAATATTCCGACTGTTTGACAGTTTATAAGAAATCCGTTCACAATTTGTGTCGACATGGACACAAGATGATCCACTGTTGAACGGCGTTGTCGAAAACCGCACTGGATGTTATTTAGTAGGTTGTGCGTTTCCAGCCACCATACCAACCGCCCATTTATCATGCGTTCCATCACCTTGCAGACGCAACTGGTGAGGGAAATAGGACGGTAGCTAGAAGGGAGGTGACGGTCCTTGCCAGCTTTCAAGATAGCTATAATGGTGGCTTCTCGCCACTTGTCCGGAAACGGGGCATCAAACCAAACAAGGTTATAGACCTCGAGCAGGAATGCCTTACCTTCAGGTGAGAGATGTTGTAACATTTGAACGTGGATTCCGTCCGGTCCTGGTGCTGTCAGTCGCGACGATGAAAGAGCGTGTTCTAACTATGCCAAGGTGAAGAGGCGGTTATAATCTTCAAGGTTTCTGGAACTAAACCCGAAACCTTGAGATTTCTGCCTGAGTCTTAATTGAGATAAACTCAGGAGCATAATTACTGGAGCTAGACACCTGAGCGAAAGCACAGCCGAAGGTGTTAGCCACGTCAAAACGGATCAACAACAACTCCTGCAGATGTTTTCAGACAGGCGATTGGCAAGCGGGTTGATTTTCCGGCCACGCGCCTTAACCTATCCCATACAACAGATGAAGGTGTACATCTATTAAAAGATGAGACAAAGTTGTTCCATGAGATCTTTTTGCTATCCTTAATTATTTGCCTAGGCTGTGCACGCGCTTTCTTGTTACTCAATTAGATTACGTAGGGTAGGGTGTCGTTGAAATACCCGTAAAGCACGTCTACGAGCACGAATAGCAATCCGACAGTCGTTGGTCCACCATGGGATAGGAAATCGACCGGGTTGGGTAGCCGAAAGCGGAATAGACTCTTCTGCAGCGGAAAGAATTTTCTCTGTGAGATGATCAACCAAATCATTCACAGAATCGTGCTCGTTGTAATCAAAGACAGCCAAATGGGTGTAAAGGTTCCAGTTGGCACGATCAAAACGCCATCTAGGGATACGTGAGGGAGACACATTCTTGTGCTAAGAGCCTAAGAAGACATGGGAAGTGGTCGCTGGAATGTAAATCAGAGATGACATTCCACTGTAATGAAACTGCTAACTGGGATGAACACACTGCCAAATCGATGTGCGAATAGGTGTTAAAGGCGTCTGAAAGGAACGTTGGCCTCTCCGGTATTCAGGAGAACCAGGTTATTGTTCTCCAAGAATTTTAAAATAAGGTGGCCTCTCGAACATGCCCGAGTTGAGCCCCAAAGTGGGTGATGGGCATTAAAGTCTCCAACTATTAGAAATGGTGTTGAAAGATGGGAAACCAGATCTTCAAGGGCAATTAGCGAGAGGTCATCTGATGGCGATACATATACATTGCAAATGCAAAATTCGATTGATGGCAGCTTAATCCTTACGGCTACAGATTGTATATCAGATTGTAGCTGTAACGGATATACAAATATGTCATCCATGAGGAGCATCATAGTGCCCCGATGAGCAGGAATGCCCTCTTCTGTGTCAATATCACACCGCAGTGGTGTGTAGCGTCGGATTTTAAACTTATCTTGCGGTCGTAGCTTAGTCTCTTGTAAGCATACCAACAAGGAGTTACGCTTATTGAGCAAAAGTTCTAGTTCTGGTCGATGTGATCTTAAAACCCGTATGTTCCATTGGAGGATAGCCATTGGAACTATGGAGATAGGATGTAAAAGTTGGTCTACCTTAAGACGACTTTAACGGTGGCCGAATCAGTTTACCCCTTCTTCTTCTTCTTCTTCTTCTTCTTCTTCTTCTTCTTCTTCTTCTTCTTCTTCTTCTTCTTCTTCTTCTTCTTCTTCTTCTTCTTTCTTCTTCATCTTCTTCTTCTTCTTCTTCTTCTTCTTCTTCTTCTTCTTCTTCTTCTTCTTCTTCTTCTTCTTCTTCTTCTTCTTCTTCTTCTTCTTCTTCTTCTTCTTCTTCTTCTTCTTCTTCTTCTTCTTCTTCTTCTTCTTCTTCTTCTTCGTTCTTCTTCTTCTCTTCTTCTTCTTCTTCATCTTCTTCCTTCTTCTTCTTCTTCTTCTTCTTCTTCTTCTTCTTCTTCTTCTTCTTCTTCTTCTTCTTCTTCTTCTTCTTCTTCTTCTTCTTCTTCTTCTTCTTCTTCTTCTTCTTCTTCTTCTTCTTCTTCTTCTTCTTCTTCTTCTTCTTCTTCTTCTTCTTCTTCTCTTCTTCTTCTTCTTCTTCTTCTTCTTCTTCTTCTTCTTCTTCTTCTTCTTCTTCTTCTTCTTCTTCTTCTTCTTCTTCTTCTTCTTCTCCTTCTTCTTCTTCTTCTTCTTCTTCTTCTTCTTCTTCTTCTTCTTCTTCTTCTTCTTCTTCTTCTTCTTCTTCTTCTTCTTCTTCTTCTTCTTC
Organism: Mantis religiosa; assembly: GCA_030765055.1. NCBI lineage: Eukaryota > Metazoa > Arthropoda > Insecta > Mantodea > Mantidae > Mantis > Mantis religiosa. The sequence goes on along the minus strand of CM060952.1, from coordinate 87,698,583 downwards.
TTCTTCTTCTTCTTCTTCTTCTTCTTCTTCTTCTTCTTCTTCTTCTTCTTCTTCTTCTTCTTCTTCTCTTCTTCTTCTTCTTCTTCTTCTTCTTCTTCTTCTTCTTCTTCTTCTTCTTCTTCTTCTTCTTCTTCTTCTTCTTCTTCTTCTTCTTCTTCTTCTTCTTCTTCTTCTTCTTCTTCTTCTTCTTCTTCTTCTTCTTCTTCTTCTTCTTCTTCTTTCTTCTTCTTCTTCTTCTTCTTCTTCTTCTTCTTCTTCTTCTTCTTCTTCTTCTTCTTCTTCTTCTTCTTCTTCTTCTTCTCTTCTTCTTCTTCTTCTTCTTCTTCTTCTTCTTCTTTCTCTTCTTCTTCTTCTTCTTCTTCTTCTTCTTCTTCTTCTTCTTCTTCTTTTCTTCTTCTTCTTCTTCTTCTTCTTCTTCTTCTTCTTCTTCTTCTTCTTCTTCTTCTTCTTCTTCTGTCTCTTCTTCTTCTTCTCTCTTCTTCTTCTTCTTCTTCTCTTCTTCTTCTTCTTCTTCTTCTTCTTCTTCTTCTTCTTCTTCTTCTTCTTCTTCTTCTTCTTCTTCTTCTTCTTCTTCTTCTTCTTCTTCTTCTTCTTCTTCTTCTTCTTCTTCTTCTTCTTCTTCTTCTTCTCTTCTTCGGTGTAGGGGTAACACCTGTTTCTTTTTCGTGGTGTTTATCCTGGCGCTTTTTCGTTGCCGTTCTTGCAGTGTGGTCCGTGTCTTCCTGGTCCATTTCTTCAAAGGATGAAGCCCCTTTTCCTATAGAAAACTTAGGTTCGAGGACCTCAAACTGGTTGGATACAGAGATCGCCGATGATGACAGTTGTCGATCTGAGTCTTCACCAGAAGACCCCTCAGAAGAGGAACTTCTAGATACCCTAGAACTTTTTTTCTTGCCGGTCCCTTTGTTTGCAACCTTGAGGAAGTCTGATTTTGTGTAATTGGTCTTAAACTTTTTGGGCGGTGCATCGTAGACTATAAACGGGCTTGATGGTCGATGAGGTTGACGGCTTAGGTGATGACGGTGCGGACTCCTCCCTCGGCCTTTGACGTGAGAGAGGAGCCGGCTTGGATGCATTGGTAGGCTTTCAAGCTGGTGTGGCAGTGATAATTCTGTCGGATATGGTGGCCTCGCAATCGCTGGTTTGGGTACCGGCTTAGCTGCTATTGAGCTGTATGTACCGGACCTCGGGGACAGAGTTGACGAGTACGTAGAAGTTTCCGGGCTGCAGAGAAGGATATTTTCTCTTTAACCCTGATCTCCTGTATCGCTTTATCCTCCAGGGAGCGTGAGCACTCTCTGTAGTTGGAGGGAAGTGCACCAGCACAGTTAACACATTTTGCCGAGGATGTGCAGGCATCTTCGTGTTTTGACAGGCCACACTCCACGCATATGGGCACACCGCTACAAAATTCACTCGTATGACCGAAGCGTTGACATTTAAAGCACCTGAGTGGGTTTGGTATATATGGCCTAACCTCTATGGACTCATACCCTGCCCTGATCCTTTGTGGGAGGTCTACCCGTTCAAAGGTCAGGAACAGGGCACGGGTAGGCACCAATTCCCCTTGCTCTCTACGCTGTACCCGGTAAACAGCCGTCAAACCTTGGGATTGACCACTCTGCGCGAGGAGTTGAGGCTCTTATGCACTGTGACGTTTACTGGGTAACTGCCCAATAGGTTCGCCTTCAGTATCACTGCTGCCTGAGAGACAGAATGGGCTTCGACCAGAAGCGTGCCATTTCTGGAACGGGTACAAGATTTAACCGGACCAGCTATTTTATCCAGACCCTTTTGTATTACGAAAGGGTTCACTGACAAAGTTCTTTTCTTCCTCAGTTCTGGTTACGACCAAGTAGCGAGGACCACAGGACTCGACTAATTCTTTTCCATTACCCTTCAAAGTTGTTGGTTTAAATTTAGGCCCCACTGCGGTAATGTCCTCCACCATTGCAAACGTCTCCGATGGCGTGCTCACATCCTGGGCACCACCCCGGCTTAGTTGAGAGTCCTGGCCTAGACCTTGCTCACCTTAGGGTCACACTTCCCAGTGTAAAGACAAAGGGACCCAATCGCCTTCAGGAGTGTAACAGCTCATGCAATGGCCCCTCCCCGGGACTGACCTTTATCAGCGGATACGAACACAGTCCTACATGGTAACAAGGGGCTGGGAGTTACGCGTTACCCAGTCACCCCTTGCGCTTCCCTCTCCAACCACCCGCGCTATGTTACCCGTCAGACATGTTTTCAGGGAGGAAAAAGAAAAAGAACAAATAATAAATGGGGTCAAACACCGACGTGGACTATATTTTGGGCGTTTGAAGGAACACTCTCACCTCGCGGAGGAACCCAATCGAGGATTACACCAGAGACTCTTCTGCCAGTTTTCGGGGCTACTGATGGGCCGTCTCGGCAGCCGTAGCGGTCCTGGGGTACACCAAGTCCCCACCGTGCATCACCCCTTCAGTCAGTCCCCTACTTCCTGTTGCCCACCCCTCGGGACGAGGACCGCAGAGGTTGGATTTTGAGGGGCAAATTTAGCCTATGACTAGCACAATGGACAAATAAAGCTTTTGGATATATCTGTTTCACTTTCGCTTGAACTCCATTGAACTTTCCAGCCATAGAAGAAGCACCATCGTACCCCGGTCCCACCAGATTGCTCATATTTAGTCCAAGGTTAACGCATTCTTGGATAATTGTCTTAGCAATGTTGCTACCGGTAAGGTCATATATAGGCACAAATCCCACAAAGTCTTCTCTCAATATATGGTCAGAGTTGACATACTGTAAACAGATAGCTGCTCCGTTCCGGAAACCCCTAAAGCTTGATCAGCAATGACACTAAAGCATTCTGCAACGTTTACAGCACTGAGAACCTTTCCTCGTACTATTTCGGCACATTCGACAAAGACTTCGTTCTGGATTAGGGGACTAATATAAGTTACACTTTTCTTCGCATTAGTCGCAGGCTTTTTTAACATTTTGTCACCAGCATCATGACGAAAGCGTAAGAGAACTCGAAATTTTCCGTCTTTCTTATCAGGCGTTAATAACATTAAGGGACCAATATCTAAATCAGCTTAGAGAGGCAGTTCTTCTTGTCCGCAAAATATAATTGTTTTTATTATTGGTAGAAGAGCTTCCATTTTTCCTAATTTCTTTTCCCCTCTGACTATTAATCTGAGATGCCACATCTTCTTCCCTGCCATTCTCTACTGCCAAAAACCGCTCGGCTGATAAGACGCAGTTTTTATGATAACTACTCGCCTGGTGATGGTTAAATACTTCTACAGCATCCTTCCATTTATAAAACAGTATTGTCACCAAATATCCTAAGTTTTGGTGACCGCCTTGACCTACGCCTTGTTTGCAGAAGAGAACGCAGTAACGGCAATATGCACCGTCTTGCACTTTTGAGTATGTTAGCCACCCCCACCTATCCAGCCACTTATGTTCAAAAGTGGGTTTCTTAGAGCCATGCGAAAGTACGGGGAACACAAATGAACTAGTAGGCTTCAAATCGTTTGTGAGTATGTCATACCTAACATCTCTAGGAATGTCGGCGTTTGTTTTCAACCGCAGTTATTGTCTGCCAGGATCTCCGACAAGCTGACCGGCAGCTGCAGAGACTCCCGCAGGTCTGCTAGATGAATACACTAGCAGCACATGACGGATCGAGAGAGGCCGACTACACAACACGCAATTAGGAGCTGGGACCTTCTTTAACAGATGATTGTGAGAAGTAGAAGTGCCCAATACGCAACCGAGCCAAACTTACTTCCTCCCGACGGGATAACCGACTGGAGGTCACCCAGTTATCCGGAAGCTCTTTCACCCTTCTGCGCTTGTTTTTACGCAGAGCAGACCACTCATCACGCCAGCACGACAGTGCTGCTCTACGCACAACAAGCCCAAAGTGTTCCGCGGTGACAAAAGGGATGTTGACACTCGGTTCTATGCTTACCACCTTTGCTGCCGAAACCGCCAGTACATTCCCATGCAAGCCTACGTGATCAGGAATCCATGCGCACACCACGCTAACGCCAGAGGCGTGTAAAACATGGAGGGCGTCCTGTATACGCTGCACAATAGGGTGTTGGTTGTACAGTCACGAAGGCTCTGAAGTGCGCTCAGGGAATCACTTAGGATAAGACAATCACCTAACTTTCTTCGGCGAACATGTATAATAGCTCGGTACATTGCATAGAGCTCTGCACTATAGGTGGATGTACTGCCATGGAAACCGAATGTATAGGGTTCGGCTCCATGGACATAAGCACATCAAACACCGGTAGCGCTTTTAGATCCATCCGTACAAACTAAAGTACGGTCTTTATAACATGATAAAAACTCTAAGAAGGAACTGCGGATACTACACGAGGGCATCGTAGACTTCCTGTGCACCATCATCCCAAGATCTACATGGGATTCTGCACGCAACCATGGAGGATACACTTTTTCGCCCTTAGGAAACATCCCAGGCATTTCAAGTGCATGCCTCCTTAGAAGCTCCCGGAATCGAAAACCTGGCGGCTTCGGATTTACACGTGTATTCCTATAACGTCCGTCAATCAAGATGTCGCAAAATGGTGCAAACGTCGGATGTGTGACAACCGGTATTAAAACTGCAAAGTTCTTCCCTCGCGGCACGAACACTACACATTTCATTTTTAGCTTTTAACTCACCAAATTCAGGTTTAATTTCACTTAAAGTGCTAGTACTGCATATCTTGCTCGCATTGGTAGGTTTGAAAAAAAACTGTCGATTTTTGTGTTCCTCTTCATTTCTAAAAAACACTTTTGCAAACTGTCGAAAAACACCTTCACAATAAGAGAAACGTTTGCTTACTAGCTACACTGCTTTAAGTCCAGCTTTTCAACCCTAGCAGGTAGACACTCACTTTGGTCAATGACCGTTCTTTCAGTTTAAAGAATAACTCAGTTCTTAATGACAATCCTGAGGACAAGTTAGGGGTGCACAGTCGGAACAAAAGAAAGAGTCGCAGTTTCACATTCCTTTGATTATTTAGTCGTTGTTGCTAATATTTTTCTCAGATAAGTTCATCTCTTGTGATGTTATTTATTTTGGGATAAAAGTACTATTAAGAGTTGTCATCGCATTGCAAGGCTTTGTTTTGTACCTAGCTATTCCCTTTATTCTCCATCACAAGTCAGGATGATAGTTAATGAGTATTAACATTCTCTGCAGCCCGTCGCTTTAGTAGAGTATGATGTATGTGTTTCTCCCAGAGACATGGTTTCGATTACCCATTTATGTATCTCCCGGGTGAAGCCTCTTCCCAATATTTCCTCACCACTTGAATCTTTATGTTTGGAAAACTTAGGCTCCTCTCCTGCATTATATGGTAATTTGTAAAAGCATCTACTGACTGCTGGGTTTACGTTCACAGTTTCTAAAATATGCTTAATTACCTTGTAGGTATATAACATTTAATGAATAATTTTATTTATTATCATCATCGTTGTTGTTATTATTATTGTTATTATTGTTGTTATTATTGTTGTTGTAGTAGTTATTATTATTGTTGTTGTAGTTGTTGTAGTAGTAGCTGTAGCTGCTATTATGACGATTATTATTATTATTATTATTATTATTATTATTATTATTATTATTATTATTATTATTATTATTATTATTATTATTATTATTATTGTTATTGTTATTGTTATTGTTATTGTTATTGTTATTGTTATTGTTATTGTTATTGTTATTGTTATTGTTATTGTTATTGTTATTGTTATTGTTATTGTTATTGTTATTGTTATTGTTATTGTTATTGTTATTGTTATTGTTATTGTTATTGTTATTGTTATTGTTATTGTTATTGTTATTGTTATTGTTATTGTTATTGTTATTGTTATTGTTATTGTTATTGTTATTGTTATTGTTATTGTTATTGTTATTGTTATTGTTATTGTTATTGTTATTGTTATTGTTATTGTTATTGTTATTGTTATTGTTATTATTATTATTATTATTATTATTATTATTATTATTATTATTATTATTATTATTATTATTATTATTATTATTATTATTATTATTATTATTATTATTATTATTATTATTATTATTATTATTATTATTATTATTATTATTATTATTATTATTATTATTATTATTATTATTATTATTATTATTATTATTATTATTATTATTATTATTATTATTATTATTATTATTATTATTATTATTATTATTATTATTATTATTATTATTATTATTATTATTATTATTATTATTATTATTATTATTATTATTATTATTATTATTATTATTATTATTATTATTATTATTATTATTATTATTATTATTATTATTATTATTATTATTATTATTATTATTTTTTTTTTAACCGTTATTCGAATGTTACTCGTTATTCCACTGATCATTTAGTTTCGGCACATCAATGACGGCTGCAGGCCTTAGATGTAGAACACCGCCATTTTTAATAACCGTAAAATGTCAACTTTTATTTGTCGTATATTCGGTAATTGATTTTGAATTTCTAATAATCAGTATAATAATAGTTGATATAATTATGAGGTTGCTCATATAACTTACAGAATTTTAAGCCGTCTTTTACTTAAAACGTGACACTTAGACGTGAAACAAATTTAATGTAGTTCTGACAAGGAATCCGCGATTGTATTTTACTAGCTTAACTTTTTAATAATCTTGAGCATAAAAATAAATAATGCAACCACACTTTCTTTAAAACTCCGCAATTCTCGATGGTAATGAGCACTGTTAATCCACATGCATTAATAAACCAGACCATCTGTAAGTATTGGAGACTGTTGCGTTACAGAATTAGTTATTTTTATCAAGGCGTATCTCACCTACATCGCATGTTCATAGGTGCAGTATCTAGTGTTGCATACTGTATTCATGGGATCCAAATGTCCTCGTTGTCGACGGTCCTTAATCCCCAAATCACTCATTCACTCACTGTATTCAGTTATAAATTCCATAACAGTACTACACTCACTTTTATTTTTCAGCGAACTGTACTTCTACCACCGTACTTGAACTTGGGTATAGGAAATACCAGAAAGTTGAAAAGAAACGGTTCTCGATTAGGGGCGGAAACCTTCACATCTACAGTTGTTTCGCACGCACCCTTTATAACTTCATGTCTACCTGACAGTGAATAGAGATGTTAAAATGAGAAGCTTGGATAAACTTTTTTGATTTATTTTAAAGTAAGCTTTATTTCAACTATTTATTTTAAAATGAAACTGAAAGTTCATTTGGGGGGTCCGGAACTTGGTGCCCCCTTAAATATGTCCCTGCCAACAGGGCACTTAAGCGTAGGGCGAACACACTAAATTCCAGGGCACGCGCATTCTGTCGTCCATGACACACTACCATGCCTGGCTACAACGCGAAGCTATTGCTATTTATAAACATCCCCATAATTCCAATAAGAAAGAAGCTTTGAAACTCACCTGCAACTGTTATCTTGTCATCGAACACAAGAAACGAAACAAAATAGGAGAAATCAAAGAGAAACAAGCAGAAGGTAGCAACATTTGGAATGAAACTCACCTCCTCCTTCCTGCCGTCCGCCATCTGGACCAATCAGCGGAGGACAGTCGGTTATAAATACAGCAGCTTAGACAGTCAATATTCATTCCCACCCTATTTAACGTCTTTATGGCAGAATTCTCCACAGAGCCACGAGTCGAAATGGCACAATACACTGACAAGGTGCTTCTGTTCTGCAAAGACAAAGACATCCTCAGAGCCTTCAACCCTTACGAAGACACCTCCGTCTCACACAACTGCGATATCGGCGTTGGCGGATGTCCGTTAATCCGGACAAAAGCCACGCCATACTATTCACAAAGCGCCACACCTCCGCAGACTGCCCCAACTTCAGCTTCGGAGGTCGAAGGATAGGGTAAACTAACTCTGTCCAGTACCTTATAGTAAAATTGGATAGAGGCCTAACTTTTCGCCAGCACATCAGGAACCTAGCGGCAAGGGTGCAGGGAACAAATTCCTACCATCTACCCAATGCTGGGGTCGAGCTCGATGCCGGTTGGCCTGAAGTTATACCACTTACAAGCGCTGTTAATTCCGGTGATGCTATATGCCTGCGTGATCTGGGGCATGGCCGTAGACAGCTGGCTAGCATGGCTTCAACGTGCACAGAATAGAGGACTACGGTCTATATATTCTGTGGGTCATTACTTTTCTACCAGGTTGCTTCAAAAAGCCTCGGGTCTTCCATATGTGGATGAATTAGGCGTAAGGCATAAAAATTCTAGGCTACTTTACCCAGACATAGAAACGCCCCTGTTAGATCATTGGAAGATCATAATTCCACTGGACACCGTTCCAGGCTGTTCCGGGTACCCCGCATGGCTTGCGGGCACCCGAGGTAACCCAGGAGCTAATCGTAACAGCAGATAAAGCTGAGCTCCACATAATCTTCTAAGCTGTTTGGCATCAACATTTTCCAACTAAATAGCAAAATTAAAGACCGGGTGCAAGGTATTGCCACCATTCCCACAACCTGAATGTACATAAAATTGTAACCTCAAAAGGAACTCCAACCTCAAAACCCACAATACACCCTACAAAATCCCAAATGAAAAACCTTACCTGTGGTAAAACCCTTAACGGGTGGGCAAGCAGCAAACACATTCTGGCTTTATACAGCGAGCCAGCACCTCGGTCCGTCGGTTGGTCGGTCAAAACTTATTCCGCAGTGAGGAGCCGACGAGTAAAGACGTCTTAACTCTTCTCTGCGACCAGCAAATTGCCGCCATCGGGAGCGACCTCCAAGCAGCTCCCGGCAATTGCGCTCTCTGCCGATAAAGTACAGCCAAAGTGCCACACAGCGACTTATAACCAGCCTACAACCAGCAGCCCACACATTGAGAAGTTGTTCAGGTGAAAAACACCTAGAGAGGATGGAACAATAATTAGGTAGCGGGCAGTCTCTAACGGCCGCAGCCATTCGATACTTCGGTATCCGGTAAGGCACATCTGCAGATGAGGTGTCCGGTTCTCTTAGTGGCAAGCTGCTAAGCCCCTGCTGCCCACAGGTCAGGACTCTCGCAGGTGGCTCGATTTGCAATTCAACCTGCGGGTGCTGGGCTGCTAGTTAACCTGCTCTACAGAAACCCTGCCTCCACAAACTCCTCCTCCCCCTACCTCATCCACCAGCTCAGACCGAAGCGGTTCTGTTGAAGCTCCTGCAACGGCCATCCCAGGCACTTCCACTGGAGGAAACAGGAAAAGAAAGCTTTGCCAGCAACGTCACAGTGAAGATGGCAAAATGAAATGTGTATTGTTTAACGACCGCTTTTACTACATACGGCACCGCAGACGAAGATACTGATGATAAATGAGATGAAGATGGAGCACCGGTGGAATGAGATGGCGGGGGAAACCGGAGATCCCGGAGAAAACCCGCCCCAGCGCCGTGTTGTCCAGCATAAATCTCACTTTGCGGTCGCCTGAGATCGAACCCGGGCCGCCTAGGTGAGAGCCAAGCGGTCTAACCACTGAGCCACGGCGCGGCCTGAAGATGGCAAGGTTGTCCTCCTGGAAACCACCGTGTTATCCAACCATGGCGTCTCACGCGAAGCTATTTCTGATACAAAATTTCGGATTCAGACTCCACCGACGAGCGTGCGAATGTGCGCACATTTTCTGATTGGAGCAAACGAACACCAGTGTGCTGCAACTCCTCCAACGCCTCTGCGCACGAGTGGCCCTAATTTCCGCTCCTCGGGTCTGTCTACGAACGGCGAGGAGTGCGAATGGTTCCTTGAGGAAAGACAAGAGAGCGGCAAAATTGCGGCAGAGGGCGTGCCTTCTGGCCAGGTCTCTCGTCCATCAGTAAACACCCCCGGCCAGGGCCAGACCAGGAGACGGAGCCGGCATATTCCGCCGATCATTGAAGACGACTTCACGGCGGTAGCGGCTTCCTTAAGTAATTCCAACCGTCGCGGGGGAGTGCACAGTGCGGCGGAACAAAATTCGCTTTGTCTTCCACACTAAGGACGCGGAGGAGTGTTCTAAGCTACTCCAGCATCTCCAAAAACGAGGAATTTCTCACTTCACCTTTGGTCTGGAAAGGCCCGAGACATTCGCAGGGTACTTCGAGGGTTACCTACAGACACTTTCGTAGATGATATAAGGGCAGACATCATCCACCAGGGCATCACCCCCAGGGTGGTAAAATAGCTCGCCCGGCCTGCTCTTGATTGCCAAAGAGCATAGTGCCCCTTCCCCGCTGTTCCTAGAAGCGGCGGAGTGCGCCAGCGACCCAGAGACTAAGATAGATGGTGTCCGCACCATCTGCTATCTCAGGGTCACCAGGGTCACTGAGGGTCACCATCGAAACTGCTATGGCGTCCCCCACCAATGTTACAGGTGTCTGACTTTAACCACTCCAGCCAATTCTGCCAGTGCAACTAACGCTGTTTAAGGTGAGGCGGTACCCATTCCAGGGAGGACTGCCTCTTGCTATCACGGAGGTTCCTACCTGCAAACGGGAGCACTTAGGGTGTTATGTAGGCTGTCCTACCAGGAAGGCAGTTATTGGCTCTAGGAGACCTGCTCCAGGGACAATAAGACAGAACACACGTGCTGCGCCTCTAATAGAGACGAAAACTTTCATAACGCTTGTGCGACAAGCGCCCAACACGAGCACTGCTCTAACTTTCGGTCAGGTGGCGCGCAAACAAACGATGCACCTGTGGCTTTGCGGTTTCAGACATGCAAACCCCGTGGCACAAAATTAACACTGCTCCAGTGCCACCCAAAACCACCTCCCGCAGAGCGGAGAGACCTAGGGCTGCCAGGAGGCTGGACTCGGGCTCCGTGGTTGCGAGCATGTCTGGTAATTCCAAGCCTACTTGACATCTGAGGGCCGAGAAAGCCAACTGCAGGCCAGCACCTCGTCGCTCCTCTCCCCCACCAAACTTAACGCTCCCTTCCCCACCCCAAACACCCTTGTAACACCTCCCAACACAGCGAAATCAGACTTACTGGCACGGCTGTATTTATTGCTGCAGACTCACGGCCAGTGTCTCGGCGAGCTTCTGGTGCGGTTTACCTCCGCATCGGACCCCACATCCTCCATGGTGACCATGATGATGGGGCTTGCCCTCCTATCCTTCATCCAACCGACCCAGAATGGTAGGTCAAACTAGGTCTAGGACCTTCTTCAGTTTCGCGTTCTGGAACACGGGAGTATTGGTGGACCAGCGAGACGACTTCCTGAAGTTCGAGAGATCTGTTCACGACCTCATCTTAGTGTCGGAAACACACCCTCGTTCCAATATACCCTTCCACCTCAAGGGCCTTCAGTGCCTCAGAACGGATCGTGTGGGGCGCCGTGGAGGCAGCACGGTGATGCTGGTAAGAAGTGTGATTCATAGAGAAGTCCAGCCTCCTTCACTTCAGACCCTCGAAGTAACGGCCGTAAGCATGTACCTGGGAGGTTCCGAAGTCCTAGTAGTCTCCACCTACCACCCCTCCGTAGACAGGTCGCAGCCAATGACTACCTCTTTATCTTTGCCTTACATCCTCGTCATTCTGGCTAGGGACCTAAGTGCAAAACATCAGCGTTGGCAAAGTAGTTCCCGGGCGGACAGAAGAGGCAGTGACATTATCCGCATGGTAGATGCGGACCCTCATCTCAGAGTTAAGGGCCCTGGCAACCCAATCATTGCCAGCGTGGTCAAGTCGACCGACGCATATTGAATTCGCAATCATCAAAAACCTTCCATTTCATTCATTACTCAGCTTGTTAAATGCACTTCACGCAGACCACAACCCACTACTCACCGACGTTAACATCCGAGTCCCCAACCCTGAGGTACCGTTAAAATACCAGGACGTGAACTGGGATTGCTTCAAAGTCTACCTTAATGACTCCATCCCACCAAACCCAAACGTTACATCACGGACATCCTCACTCTTAAGGCCGCGGTCTCATCCTTCACCTTCATCGTGGAATGAACTGTCCATAACCTTAGTGTTCAAACCGCAGCTCCTCTCCATCCTGATGTATGTCTACTCGACATCCTTCTCCTGATCCGCAACTCTTGGGTGGCGCGACGGCTCTATCAGCGACACTGCACTCCCCATACTCGAGCTAGTCCGCAAGGTTTGTCTCCGTTTCCACAAGCACTGACCACACGCCTGAGAGGTTACATTGTTTCTAGTGCACCTTGAGGACGGGGGAGTGCTGAAGGTCGTTAAACGACTTCGCAACCGCCCAGGACCATCAACCTCTCCTCTTAAGGCACCCGAGGACTGGCTTACGAACCGCAGGCAAAGCAAGTGTGTTTGCCGTCTACCTCGAGAAGACAATGAGGCCTAGATATGACCCCCAGGACCTATTTATTTTTATCTGAAAAGGTTCCCAGAGCCGTAGCTCATGCTGGGGAACAGTACAGATATATAAAATGATGGCAAACGGCCCTTAACAATACTTATATTACATTTTCATTGTAGGAATGAATTGACATACAAAAATAACATATATGAAACAAACAAAGATACAAACATTCAATATAGCTCAAGAAATAATAGTAACAAAGAACACAACAGAAAAGAAAAAACAAAAAGCTACATACTCTAAGAGACATTAAATACATATTAATGTTTAACTAGTTCAACTAATCAAACCAGTTGTAAATGTGTGACACTTTATCAGCTATCAAAATACGCCTTCAGTACATTTTCAGCAACTTTCCTTTTAAAACCTTTTATGTTCCTGCAGCCGTTCAGTTCCAGTGGCAGTGCATTATATAAGTTGATAACGTGTGAGACTGAGCTGTTCAGGACATAAGTAAAAGTGTTCACTGTTTGGTTTTGTTAAGTTTCCTTTACTTCTGTGTGTGTGTGTGTGTGTGTGTGTGTGTGTGTGTGTGTGTGTGTGTGTGTGTGTGTGTGTGTGTGTGTGTGTGTGTGTGTGTGTGTGTGTGTGTGTGTGTGTGTGTGTGTCCGTGCGTGTGTGTGAGGAGCTTTCAAATGTTAGATTACACTTTAGGAGTTTATTTTTTATTTTGTGGAAATATATTATCAAGAACAATTCAACGTTTACGTGTGATGGTAAAATGTTGGTTATATGGTGGAGTGTTTTTGTGTTTGTTCTAAAGGGAAGATTGTAGATTATTTTCAGGGCACCATTTTGAATTATTACGAGGTCATGAATTAAATATTTAACAGAATTACACCATAAGATGTTTAAGTATTCCAAATAGGATTGAATTAAAGCATGGTAGATACTTAGTAAATGGCTTACACTGAATCCTTTGAATTTCAACCTATGAATTACAGCTAACGCAGGAAGAATCTTACTTTTTACATGCATAATATACGGGTACTGTCTAGGATCAAACCAAGATATGCGATTTTTAATACTCTTTCAATCACTGCGTTGTCAACATGTACCTTGTTATCTACTACAGGTACATATCATCTTTTATGAAACATATATTTTGCTTTACAGACTTTTAATGTTAACTTATTACCCTTTGCATTCAGGTCTTGCTGTATATCATATATCAGCTGGTGCTCAGAGTTACCTATATATAACAAACATATATCATCAGCGAACGTAGTCAATTTACCTTTTAGTCTTAAATATCCTATGTCATTTATAAAAATAGGACTAACATAGGAACTAATAAAGAACCTTGATGAATTGTTCTTAGAGAACTGGCAATGTGTTTATTATTTACAAATTGCTTTCTTTTAGAGAGATAATTCTGAAACCAGTTGAGAGGAGTCCTCTTACACCGGCATACTCAAGTTTCTTTAGTAATATAGTATGATATATAGTGTGAAAAGCCTTTATAGGCCAATAAACCAGCAGCTAAACTATTTATATCCAGAGCACATTGAATTGGTGCGATAATATCTACAATGGCAGCATGAGTAATAGATTTGTTAATAAACCCATACTGATGTTTGTGAAAAAAGCTGTGGTTTTCTAGATGCTGTAATAACCTAACTTTTACTACATTTTCCAGAATTTTGACAAATACAGGAATAATACTTATTGGTCTATTATCCATAATTACTCTATCGCCTGTCTTATAAATTGTAACCTAGACTTCTCCGATCAAACCAAGTTTCCCCACAATTCCAATCGCGTTAGGAAGGAGGTTCGTCGATATTTTCGGCGCCCGCTACTGGGGCGGATCGATTTCCAATTATAAGACATACTGCGCTCCAGGGAGTACTCCGGCGTCTACACCCAAAATACGGCGGGACCTGAGGTGTTAACGCTCATCATGTTCCGTCATCTTCCTTTCAGGGCGTGGTGTTTCTCACACATGTGTTCAACATGTGTCTAGCTCTGTACCACCTTCCACGAAAGTGGAGGGAGGCTTGGGTGATATGTATCTTGAAGCCAGGGAATGACCCGGTTCATACTGCCAATTACTGCTCCACCAGCCTCCATTCTGTCTCGAACGCATTTGCGAAGCTACTCTTAGCCGGTTCGTCTCCTCTGCTGGGAGACATTATGCCATCCCTCCTCACCAGTTTGGTTTTCGTCTTGGGTACCCAGCAGCTGCTAAGCGTGGTGGAAGCTACAACACTGAGCCTCCAGGACAAGGCATATACACAGATCTTTCAGACACTGTGGCGGGCAAATTATCTACACGAAGATCCATCAGAGGCGGAGTCCCAGCAGGTTCTGGGCTATCCCCGAAAGTGCACACCTGGCTGAACTTCCCTTCGAATAGCATGCCAATACAGCACAATATACTGACGATGTGCTGTTATTTTGCACATATAAACATACCCAGAGCCTTCAACCCCATTCAGCGACACCTCTGCCTTCTCCAAGAATGGTACAGTCTTTACCAATTGTCCTTCAACACGGTAAAAAGCCAAGACATCATGTTTACCAAGCGCAATTTTCCCGTCAACTTCCCCAAATTTACTTCCTCTAGGCGAAGGATCAGGTGGAAAAATTCCATCAAATACTTGAGAGTTACACTGGATAGGCGCCTAAATTTTCGGGGGCGCATCCGGAAGCTATCACATGGGTCGTGCGGAGCCTCGGATTCAGTGTACCCTGTGTGGCGGTTCGTGATGCCCGGTCCCCTGAAGTTGCGCCTCTTTCAGGTTTAGTCCTCCCAATCCTGTTTTACGCGTGTGAAGTCTGGGGTATGGCCGCAGGCTCTAATCTGCTACTACTCCAACGTGTACAAAATAGGCGCCTTCGGGTTATGTACTCTGTATACAGAAGGTTCCCCGCGAGGTTACTTCACGAGCCTTCATCCCTCCGATATATGGAGGAGAAAATTAGGTGCCGCGCCACTGAATTTTACAACAGTTTACCATCTCATCAGAGCGCCCTAGTTAGATTCCTTGGGGACTATTTACTCGATGAACTTCGCCTAAAGCGATACCGCTTCCCCGCATGGTTTGTAGGCACTAACGGGAACCATAGGACTCTTAAAAATACATTAACAAAATTACAATTAACCAAGATTTTTGCCTGGATATCTAAATTTTAACTTTTCCTAGTTTATTAAATAATCCACCAGAGGTACACGACGGCTGTTGTAACGGAATCTGCAGCCCTTGAGGAGCAATATGTTACCTCCCTTCTTTCACCTACCTATTGTTCACCCACCACCCTGCAACTTCCACATCCCGCAATTACGTGGTAAAGCTCTAAGCAGAGCAGACACACATTCTGATCCTCCTCGAGCTGTTCCTCAGTCTGCCAACAGCGATAACAACGCAAATTCTTCAGGTAATTCTGCTTCTAGCTTTGAAGTCAGACAGAAGCACTACTGGCTGCACGGTTTACACAGCTGGTTCACCTGTTTAAGTCTACTACTGGCTCACGCTAGGATTATCATCCTTCCTAAGCCAAGAAAGGACCGCAAACATATCAATATCTACCGGCCCATCAGTCAGCTTCCGGCCATTAGTAAAATATTCGAAAAGGTGCTGCAGTCCCATCTTCAACATCTCCTGGACCAGCATAATGTATTAAGACCAGAACAGTTTGGTTTTCGGCGTCAGCACTCGACCTCTCAGCAGCTACTTCGCCTCGTGTATTATGTTATACGCGGATTCAGCAACCGCTACTGCGTTATAGCACCATTCCTAGACATATCCCGAGCATTTGACTCTGTGTGGCATTATAGCCTCTTCCATCGCCTCAGCCACTACAACATCCCAGCATGCCTAATACACCTCATCAACACTTACCTCAAAAACCGTTCCTTCGTCGTTGCCAGGGACTATATCCACTCTCAGCCCTATGGTATTCATGCTGGGTACCCCAAGGCAGTGTCCTTGGTCCCCTATTATTCCTCACCTACATTAACACCCTCCCTACCCTAATAGGCTGTAACCTATACTTATTTGCTGATGATACTGCATTAACAGCCACATCCAAACACCATGTCAGTGCACTACGCAAGGCTCAGCTTACGCGAATGTGATATTTGCCTGGTTTATCAACTGGCGCTTGAATATAAACGCAACCAAATCTCAGGCAGTAACCTTCACCCGCCGTACCCTACAAGATGTACCCAAACTCAGCCTGGCTGGAGAAGAAGTAGAATGGTCCACGGAGGCTACATAACCATGGATTGGCGTCTGACGTGGAAATAACACATAAGCACTGTGGCATACAGTGTCCAGAAGAATGGCTGTGCTGTACCCTCTGTACAATAGGAAATCGCCAATGAGCCTGCACACCAAATTGCTCTCTTCAAGCCAATTCTCCGCCCTGCACTAACGTACGCATGTACAGTCTGGAGAGCTGCAGCAAAATCCCATCTTTACAAACCTCAAATCCTACAGAACCGGTACTTTGGATAGCAGCAGCTGCCGATTGGTACATCCCAAATGATAGTATCCATTCTGAATTTTCCTTCCCAAAAATCACTGACTACATCCTTACCTTATCCCACAGTTTTTACAACAAAATTCCCTTCCAGCTTCAAGAGTCTTATCCGAAACCTGGGGGAATATGATCTTTAACTTGGCGAAACCTATAAGAGACCCAGACTAGTGCTAGGCCCACCATAAGCCACCTAGTCCCAATAAACGCAATCACCATTAATCTAATTTAACAAAAACATCGCTACGATATCTCTCACAAAATCACCACCATCTATCCACCGTTCCTTAAATAAAAAAGCCATCCCTATGCCAGTAAGGGACGTAGTCCCGGTATGGCAATAGTCGAAGGACCTTCCTTATGCTGTGTATGCTTTTACGGTTCCTGCTGCTGAAAGTGACGTCTTTGAAACTCTTCTGCCCAGTTGCTATGTGCTTGGCTGCCATCATCGCCAGGCCAGCTTTTGATTGGACGTTGTATTAAAGTCGCTGATTGGCCACCGATATCACCAGGTACCGCCAACACATGTGTTTCTTTGTGCTACTTTTCCATCTTAAAAGTACTAGCAAAGGCGACAACTAGACCACAATGCCTTTTAGACGGAAATAAAAAGGCGCACCCAGGTGTCCGTTCCTCTGTGTTCTCGTAGATTTCATCTGAACTGCTGGAAACAAACAGCCGCGCCGAAAGATCGCTAAGGGCGATAATGGCAATGTAAAACATCTGAAGAGCCAACCATCCAGTGCTCTTCCTCGGATAGCGGAAACCTTGGAGGGCGAGCTCTCTATTACTACTTCGAACCGGAGGCAGCTTTTAATTCTGACGGAACTGCGGTTCCGGAAACATCGTCTTCCTGAATGGAAGTAGAAGAGAATTAAATGAGCTCGTCAGATATCTCCACGTGAAAATATTACAAATGATAACCTACAAAATGCAAGTCAAAAGCTGTAATATATTTTCGCAAAAAAAAAAACGCCCAAAATAGTAAAATAGATGTAATTCCGGAAACATCTAGAAGAATTAAAATTAGACGTAATATGCATACAGGAACCCTATACTTTAAAGGTAAAGTTAGGTACATGCCGATAAAAAGTAATCTCTGAAGGACAATACCCAAAAGTAGCAATTGTAATAGCTAACAAAGAACTCTTATTACCAATTTTTTCAACTATGTGAAGAAAACATGATATGCATAGAAATGACACACAAAGGATTAGTAATATTGTCTGCAATCAGTATTATCAATATAAAGACAACATAGATGTACATATGAAGATAACATAAAAGGATGCGAGATATGTACACAAATGAAAAGATAATTTTTACCATGGATGCCAACGCAAAATCAACCTCACGGAGGCGCAAAAATAAATATAATAGAGGCAAACAAATGGCGGAGAAAATACATATATACAACTTAATAGTTATAAATGAGGAAAATGAAATATACACCTTTAAAAGTCGCACTGGAGCAGAAAATATAGACATAACCGTAACTAGGGGAAATATATCAAAACACATGTTCAATTGGAGGGTTACAGAAAATAAAACGGTAAGCGATCATCGTCTAGCCATGTTCGATTATGAGGTAATACAGAAGTCGGATTATAAATGTGTAACGAAATAGATGAGATCTTATTTTGAAAAGGCAGTATGTGATGAAGTGTTGGAAGAATAAGAAGCACCAAATTTTCATAATATGATAGACGTCATATTTCAAGACGTAATTAATAAATTTGTAGCTAAAGAAAGGAAATGATAGCAAAGTAGACGGTCTATGGAATGATAAAGGAAATAAATTACGCAGGAAGATGAGAAAAGCAAGAAAAATTTACCAAAAATCTATATATTCATAAAGGGGCAGGGAAATAAAAGAAAACTATAAAATGAAGCTTGAAAATTACAGCAAGAATTCATGGGATAACATGTAGAGGAAAAACAGACATAATGTAGGGGGTATTGCGTATAAGATCGTAACGGAGAACGTACGAGGACCGGAATTTATTTCAACCTTGAAGCAAGAAGATGGAGCAAAAACCAAAACATGGAAAGAATCAATACATTTTTATTAGAAAAGTTACTACCACGAGATAGATGAGCAATAAGATCACAAATATTAAGGACGCCTCCAGGAAGCGTACTTCGGAGAATTTCAATATGCATATCAATATGACATCACTTAAGTAGAACTTGCAATTGGGCAAGAAAAAAATAAATCTCTAGAACCAGAGGGAATAGTATTAGAGGTAATTCAAAATCTCTCAGACAAATTATCACCAATATGAACCCACCTATTAAATGAGTACCTATTTTTAGAAATAATCCCTATTGTTGGAAGGAAGTTAAACTTACTCTTACTCTTAAGAAAGGGAAAGATAAGGACCTATCACAGGTAAAATCGTATAGGCTCGTTTGCTAGCTTACTCTTGGAAAAGTACAGGAACGACTTTTATATAAACGCATCTTGGAATATAGAATTATGATACGCATGAGTGATACGCAATTTGATTTTAGAAAAAAGTCCACGGAAGATGCTCTAAAAGAGTAAATGTAAGAGAACAGAAATATTTGCAGTTTTCTTTTATATTCTGGGAGCTTTTGATAATTTATGATGGCCGAAACTCTTTAATACTATGAGAGATAAAGGTTACCCAAGGTGTCTATATAACAGTATAACAACTACTGTGCGGATAGAAGAATTTAGATGTAAACCCTTCGGCGAATATAGACAGAGAAATTAATAAAGGATGCTCAAAGGGTTCAATTTTAGGACCCTGGTTTTGGGATATAACAGAACCAATGCTGGAGGAGCTTGGGAATATGGGATCATGCTTACGCCAAAAATTTAATGATTATGGTAGAAGCAAATAGATCTGAACTAGAACAGAAAGCTAAGCAGATGAGTGATGCTCTTGAACAGTGGTGTATCAGAACTAAATTAACATTAGCTCCATAAATCGGCATATGTGATGTTTAAGAGAGAAGTTAAACGAGACCCCACTATTTAACTCTATAATGTAACTATAAAAATACACAAAACGTTAAAGTATGTAGGCATTAGACGGAAAATCACTTCTTAACAGCCATGTGAAGTATGTAAGAGAAAAGGTAGTAAACGTCGTTATGAAATTAGCGTCCACTATACAAGAGCTATAGAATTCCTTTCACGGCAACAAGAATATATCATGAGTTTTGTAATAGGTATAATAAGATATGGTGCATGGGCACATGGGTTAGGGTCAAACTTAATCCGAAAAGCTCAAGAGGCCAGTAGTATTTGCAGAAGCGGAGTTACAAAAACGACATCTAGTTTGGCCCTTCTAATAGAAGCGGAAATTTGGCCTATCGACTACACAATTGGATTATGGGGTGCAATTTACTGGCTAGAGATAGAATATCGGAATGCTTTTAAAATTATGGGAAAAAGATTCAGTACTAAGAAAGAAATGAAAAAATTATTTACTACAGAAATGCCAAGAAGATTGAGATAATGCACACATAAGATGAGTACATGATTTACTTCCAGACGTTAAAGAGAGGCTAAATTTGGAATACATAAAACAAAGAAAAGAATTTTTTCCCTTTGTTACAGTGCATGGCCCATATAATGTATATTTAAAAGGAACAGGAAAGAAGAACTCAGATTTATGTGAGCAATGTAACCGTTTAGATTCACTTGAATATGCTACTTTTAAAGTGCAATAAATATAGTGAACTAGTAGCAGGAAACGTCAAGTAAAACGATTATGGAACATCTCAACACTTAAATATATAATTTTACTACTTATGCCGTTCTTGCTGTAATTCATAAGCCGGTTTTCATAACGCTTTCTGCGGTGCATCAACGCAATCGAATGGAATAGCCATGGTCGCTAAACTGATAATGGATACGTTATCCAATCAAAGCTGAACGCCGGGAGTACCAATCTCAGCAACTGCAGTCAAATGTGCCAGCTGTAAAGGAACAGGAGGGCCCAAGTAAAGTAATCAGGTGTGATGGCACGCTTGGATGTTGACGGGGTATCATTTGACTGCATTTGTCTGGAGTGGCTTGGACTGCAGTGACATTAGAATATAATTGTAAGAGTAATATAATATTAACAATTCAAAAGACTCAACATTTTGTGCGTGTTATTTACAATTTTGTGCGTGTTATTGACAAAGTCCAATATTATAACACACACACACACACACACACACACACACACACACACACACACACACACACACACACACACACACACACACACACACACACACACACACACAAAATAACGAGACTAAAACATTTCTCAAGCGAATACGGCTTAATGTTGCATATCTACTACACCATACATTTAAGCTTTACGGGAAGCTGTAGATTATGTACATATAGAAAATATGTCTCAGATAACATGCGCTAAGGCGTTAAAGGAATATATGACCCGCGACAAAAGAGTGCAAGAAATAAATATATCAACATTTCAACCAACGAGAAAAGAATATTGTTTAAGAGAAAGAGAGAAATAGGACGAGCAAGAGAAACTGAAGAGACAGATTACCAGAGTTAAAAGATCTAATTTAAGACGCACGACCGATGAATTTAAAAGGCCAGTTATGGATATGGTGGCAGAAGTCACAGAAAGGAGAATCCCAGGAGAGTCAGAGAAGATATATGGAGAGAATCAGAGCAGGCAGACACAATAATGTAGAAGAGGGAAGATCACAACTTGGATATCTGGAACTGACAAACCAGCTCTATCTACTGATGTCCATCTCTTGAGGACATGGATACCAGTAGGAGGAAGCCTTGAATACCAGTTGCACAAGGGGAAATTTAAAATTGTAAGAGACAGTCTTTCATAGTTTGTTATAGTAACTAAAGGTGTAGTAGAATTGTAGATTTGAACTATATAGTTGGAGTAGGGGTAAAGTAAAAGAAATACTGTTTTTAGATAGACAAGAGTAGATTTGTAACAGATTATATCTTCAAAATGGGTAAATTGTTTTGTGTAATTTGATTTCAAAATGAACAAAGTTAAAAATAAAGTTATCATAGTAAGGCCTGGTATAGATTCCAGAAACCCAGCTATTAGATATGCAGATTTTATTTTAGTTTATTATCTCCAAATATGTTCATGACACAGAATTTCGTGAGGTGACCAACCGTCGTAAAAGATAAGTAAACTCAAAGATGACTGGTGCGCCCAGTCAAAAGAAGCCAGCTAGGTCTATTCCTCCTTTCATACTGGATGACTTAAGGGATTCGGTAGGGTTCCTAAAGAAAATCATGCCAGGCTTTTCCAGGTCGTTTACTGTGACCAGAAGGAACAGTCGCTTCATTTTTCAAGCGAAACACGTGGATCATTGCCAGCTCCCCTAAGGGGAGGATCCCATGCTTTATATTTGGCCTTGACAAGGCTCGTGACGTCGGACGTATCATCAGAGGCATACCAGTGGACACATAGATGGATGATATCGAGAACGATCTCAACCACCAGGATATCAGGTCCCGCCTAGTCAGGAAACTGACGAAGCCAGCTCCAGAAGGTGAGCCTGTCCCCATCCTCCTCTATATGGTGACAGCGGAGAGGGCCAACGATGAGGAGGTAAGATAGATAGGGTCACTCCATCTGTAACCTTCGGGTGAGGGTCGAAGCTGTTGGTGATGCATGTACTTCACCTGCAACCTGTGTCAACTGCAGAGGTAATAATTCATTGAATTCTAAAGAATACCCCCGTTTTACGAAGGAAGAGCTGATCCAAGAGATCCAGGTAAGAGGGTTGGCCTGCTTGGAAGACCGGAAGCTCTTGCGTATTCGTCAGCCTTCTGTCCCTATGACCGTTACTTATAGGGCATTTGCAGCTAAGCCGGTAAGTAGACGTGAAATCACAACACAACCTAGCAACTTAAACGGGGCAGTAATTCCGGAAAGAACAATTACACCAAGATCGCAGCAACAGGCACCAGCACGAACAACAGTGAGCACGGCTACAAGTCCAGTCCTAAGAAGAACATTTCAGCCAAATCACCGCCGAAAGCATCTACAAGAACGACGTGTGAACCAATAATACACCAGGTGAATCACCTGCACCTATTTATTTTTTTAATATATGCAACGAGCTAAGCGATATTTTCGACTTACGCCTTTCTTGAATGACTTCTAATGGATTATCTGAAGAACAGTTTATAGAGGGGTAGATAACTCAGTGCGACAGAAAGCAATCAACATGTATGTTGATTCCAGAAACATCACAGCCTAACTCTTGAGAGCCACAGTAGCAGTTTCAGACGTGTTTACAAACTTTTATTTACTAAGCTACATTCACAGAAACCTTTAAACACATCCCTGAAGAAACAACTTATCACATACATCAGTTCACAATAACATAGAAACACAAAATGGCTCATCTACGCAGTGGGACCAATTGTATTGATATCTTCAGCCAGTGTTTTCATTGTACAACCATGTCAAAAATGCTGAGAATTAGGTAGATTGTTTTAGCTTCTTTCACAAATTAGGCAGATTTTAGCTCATAGAGTAATTGTAATAGTGGAAGCAGTTTTTATGTGTTGAAACTACCAAAAACGAGCTCAAAATACTGCATGAAGCTGCAAAAGGCGTGTAAAGATCCGAGGTGGGCGTCTAAGGTTTGCACCTGCTTATCATATAAGAAGCTTACCGCTGAAGGTAACGTTGGCTAAACGGTATTATACAGGTTACTTTACCACTCTGTCACTATAAGTGGGGTTCGAATTCTTCGTGTTGAGATAACATTTTTTATTACCGTTTGTTTTACCTCCTGCGGCCCATAATTTGATATTGATACAAATTACATTTTTTAATAATATTATAGGTGTTTCCAAAATGCAATAATCACCATGTTTTTCACTGGCAGATAGATATAAATTTATAGTTCGTAGTAGACAGTCGGTATTGTGCCAGATCCATTCAACCGGATTTCAAACATTTCACAAATGTAAAGTAAAACATACAATTTAAGCATGAAACAAAAGCTATTAGATTTAATGTCGTCAACAAGCTTTAGAATACCAGATACAGAACATATTATAAGGGTCGCAGAGTTAAATACGAGGGCCGTTTTTTTTTCAACCTCCGATAGGCTATAAATAAAACACAAGTTCATATAAAACAATAATTTTATTACCAAAAGAATAGTACACTTACGGTTACTTTTCGACATAATCACCGAAGAGATTGAGACATTTGTCATATCTGTGGACAAGCTTTTCAATTCCCTCTTCAAAGAAAGTTGCCGCCAGTGAGTTCAAGTAGACCTTGACGTTCGTTTGAATGTCCTCATTGGTTTGAAATCGCTTCCCACCAAGCCACGTCTTCAGTTGAGGAAAAAGGTGAAAGTCACTGGGTGCAAAGTCAGGACTGTATGGCGGATGATTTGCGTCCTTGACCCCCTTCATCATGCACATCATTACGACCATCTTTAAACTTTCGACACCATTCACGAACAACACCATCATTCATGAAGTTTTCGCCATACACACGACTCATCCTCCGATGGATTTCTGCAGCACCATGGCCTTCAGCCTGTAGAAAACGAATTACACTTCGCAATTCGCACTTGGCGGGAGCATCAATAATGGCGGCCATGTTTACGTGGCTGTAGCACAACGCCGACTGACGACTGTATGTCAACAATGACGGAGTGTGTAGTGCGAGAGCTGCGCAGTCGCTGACAGCGCATACCCGCTTTCTGCTGCCCGCGTAGCGTCGGCATGGAGCGATCGGAGGTTGAAAAAAAAACAGCCCTCTTATGTTCCTAATTAAAGATAAAGATAGCCCGAAGTTTCCCTTTGAAAGTCAACAGCCTCATATGGTGCGCTAATCCCAGTAGATCCCTAATTATCGGATTGTAGTTCTTGTGTCCTTGGCCCACAAGAGAACCAATAACAATAAATAAATTGGTAGCTAAAA
This sequence comes from Mantis religiosa, assembly GCA_030765055.1. NCBI lineage: Eukaryota > Metazoa > Arthropoda > Insecta > Mantodea > Mantidae > Mantis > Mantis religiosa. The sequence continues at coordinate 87,673,769 of CM060952.1, read as the reverse complement.
TACAATTATTATTAGGAGAATGAAAAAAAAAGCGAAGTAATGTTACGTCGTTTCGAACCTAGCTCTTGCATAACCGTATTTCAGCAGCTATCTCAGCCCCGTCACATATTCTATGTCATTCTTTGAGAAAGAATTCGTTTGTTGCTTTACTAGTATTACATGTATGAAGAGACGTTTATATATGCTTTTCAAAGCTTCTTGGTCGTCGTTCAGGGCTCTAAGTATTAATGCTAGGTGGTTATAGTAACGAACAGAAGGGCACAGCTGCAATAACGGCCATCCAGCCATCCAACGCAAAAGTCCGCAACTATATGTAGATGACTCATATCGGCGACTATCATCTTCTTCGATCGCAGTTTCCGATTGGTTTGAGGCTCTGGAACAGAAATTTTCAGTTGGAAAGTGGTCCTCCATAGAGGATATGGGGCAAGAATATCTTGCCCTCAATGCCAGAATAACAGTGGAAAAAAGGCAGGATAAACCTGCTCAACAATATGTTAGTTCAACGCCGTAAAAAAGGGGTAAATTGATTCAACCACCACTGGGCAGGTGTTTTAATGTTTTCAATGCTAAATTAAGGAATTTAATAAAGAAAGTTGATTTTAAGCCTTTTGGCGTTTTAATAATTGTTATTTAAGTTTTCCATTGTTTTTCTTTCTTGTAATTATGCCTGTTTATTTCATTTGCCATTTTATTTTGATGTTTTGTAATTTATAGCTAAATTCATCTCTGGCTATTGTCGTGATTTAGTTATTTTTAGGGGACACCGATGACCAGGTAGTTGAGCGCCCTTATATACACATTAACATCCAACTTCCAATTCCCCACAAATATCCAGCACGCTCAACCTCGCGGAAGAGCTCAGGAGGCTGCAGCAGCTGCTGCTGACAAATGGGCAAACAATGTGCGAGCTCCTGGTGAAGTTCCTAACAACTTCAGAGCCGGCCGGCAAATTGATGGTGGCGATGGAGGGTCTTGCCCAATTGATTACAGGCATCCAACTGATCCGTAATGGTGAATCGAAATAGGTCTCAAACCTCATTTCGACTATCGTTGTGGAACGCAAGTGGACTGTTTGGCCAGAAGGCCATGTTTCTGCATATGCCCTAGATGTCATTATAGTGAAACGCACCTCGCTGATGACCTTGAAGTTGAGAGCCCGTAACACCAAATGAAACGAACCTGCGTCCAGACTCACGCTTCCGTATTCCAGGCCACACTTGCCATCGCTCGGACCACCTGGGACGCCTTGGGGGCGCGAAGGCGGTGTTGAGGCAAAATGTAGTCCATCGCCCGCTCCAGCTCCCATCCCTAGGGATCCTTGACGCCAGATATCAGCTTAGGCCTAGGTGGCTCAGAGGTATTAGTGCTATCATGGCCGGGGACCTCAAGTGTTGGCATTGCGGTCTTAGAGCACATGCAAAACGCAATGAAATCATTTGCCTTATAGATGCAAACCCTTAGCTTTAAGTAAAGGGTCCCTGGCAGCTCACATCCGCGTGGTGGAGGACTGACATCGGTCATTAATTTGGCGATCAGCAGGCGCTTTCACTTCATATCACACTAACAACAAACGCACTACGTTCCGACCATAATCCTGTGTTGACTCAATGAACACTCGGGTTACCAGTAGCATCTCACTTCAAAGGCGAATAGCCGACTAGGAAGGCGTAAGGAATTGCGTCCGCACTTCCATCCGCCAAACCTCAAAATCACAAATATTTCCTTCCTAGAGAATGCAATCTCATGTCTTACCTTCATTGTGACGTGAAGTGCCAAACACCTGAGAGTCCATGCCCCTGCACTCAGACTCAGATTTACTTCCTTCTGACATCACTCTCCTAATATGCCACTCCTGGGTGGCACAGAGACTACACCGGCGTCACCGCATAATCGCTCACTTCGACGTCTACGTCGGTGTCCACCTGCGTGAGCACAAGTTGCGAGCGTAAGAAAAGATGACCAGGTTGCGTGTCCAGGATGGTGACGTGTGGCGAAATGCCAAAGTCCACAAAAACAGCAAATTTCAGTACACCTCCCATACCCATGCCACCCGAGGCAGGCCAATGATCCCGAAGCCAAAGCCAATGCTTTCGCTATCTTGAATACAGCATGTGTCCAAGAGAAGACCTCCAGAACGTTTTCTGAACGCGTCCGTACAGAGGTACGGTGCTTCTTTAGTCTTCTTCGGAAGGAGTTCCAGAGTATTCCAATGAGTACTCCAGCGCCTAAAACCAAAGAGGCGGCGGGGCCGGTCGGGCTGACGTTCCTCAAGTTTCGTCGCCTTCCTTCCAAAGCCGTATTTATCCTAACAATGATATTTAGTATCTGCCTCCTTTTAGGGTACGTTCCACGAGAGTGAAGGGAGTCCCGGTTGATTTGCATATTAAAGCCTGGGGAAAATCCGTACACCCTCCTAACTACCGCTCCAAAAGCCTCCTATCCACCCTCTGGAATGCACTCGAGAGGTTAATCTTATCCCGTTTGTCCCCATTGCAGGGAGACATTCAAGCCATTCCCGACCATCAAATCGGAATCGCCCTGCTCGCTTGACAGTTCAGCAACAACTGCGCGCAGACGAATGTCAGATAATGCTAAGATCCATGGACCCCGGACTCATTTGAGCACAATTTCAACCATTTCATTCATCGTCCGATATGACTTTACGTTGAAGGACGTAAATTACACAAAACAACTACTGCGCGAGGGGGAGATTGCTGCCCTGGGGTTCAACGAACGCGCCTTCACGGCCGCAGGGTCACTGGACGTCGAGAAGGCCTCCTCAACGACATGACATGACGGCCTCCTCTACAAACTTATCCACCTGGGGCATCCCACGCAAAACCTCAACATGTGACATAGCTTCCTCAGACACTGCTCTTTCCTAGTCACTTTCGGCGCGGGGAAAACATCTACTATAAAACCTGTGAGAGCAGGAGTCCCAGAAGGCTTTGTATTATCCTCGACACTTTTTAGTGCCTACATGGCAGATTTTCCAACACAACCGCACGACGTGCTGCAATTCAGCAAAGACAAGAACTTCCTCAAGGCCTGGACCCAATACAGACACACCTCTGCCTCGCACAACAGAGGTGCTGGCAATGACGGATGACAGTTAACCCTGACAAAAGCTATGCTATTTTATTTACAAAGCGCCACAGCCACGCAGACTGTCCCAACTTCCGATACCAGGGCCGGATATAATGGACTATACGGCGTACGGTTTTAGAAGGCATGTGAGCTTAACCAATGCGTGCAAGCGGTGGCTGCCCTGTTGCCATCTGATGTGCCGGAGAGCGGAAGATAGGGAGAGGGAACGAGGAAAGAAGCATTTGTCATCTGACAAATTGTCAGAACGTAAACTTAGACAGCAAAGGATAATTATGATATAAACTGTATCATTCAATATTAACATGCTTATTTACTGAAAATAACGTTCTTGGATTTCTGAAAACGACTTACTGTAGAGAAGTTGCTAGCATTTAAAAAAGTTCAGCAATTTCTGTGCCAGACGTTTTGCCCTGTTTCACAATACGCGACATAATATGCCCACTCACACTGCACTCTCTGGTCCTGAGTTCCTGGCTTTGTGAAAAATTGATCCGTTCACGCACTTTCTCAGGTGAAAATTCCTTAAAGAAACTGTACATATTAAAATATTTCTGGCCTGGGAGCGAAGTATCTGCACCACTGGTACCAGGCTTTGACAGTACCATTGTTAACAGTTCACAATACACAGGCAAGATTGGAAGTTAAAGCACATCATGAGCATAAGCACGGGAGTCCAGTATTTATTCTCCAAGCAATAACTCGAGAACTATGCGTCGTAGATAAATGGTCTTTGGACAGGCTGCCTCAAAAATTCTTGCCTCATATATCAGGGCATATTATGTCGAATTTCCGATAGTAATTTTGGGCGCATGAAAAGGAGAGATCTCTTTTTACTCATGCTTGTGCTGAGTTCCGAACTAGGCAAAGCTGCACGCCTATGATAGGACAATCGCTTTAGGCGAGCCTTCCCTAGCTCCACCTCATATGCCCTCTAATACCGTACGCCTTGTAACTCCATCCAATAACCAGGGGTTAAAATGGATAGAGGTTTAACTTTTCGCCACATCAGGGACTTCTCGGAGAAGATGCAGGGGGCGATTCACTCTCTCTTTCCAATGCTAGGGTCGGATTCTATGACGGTCGGCCTAAATTTACACCTTTTCCGAGCGATGGTCATTCCGCTGATGCTGTATGCCTGTGAAATCTGGGGCATTGCAGCAGATAGTTGAATATCATGGCTCAAACGTGCGCCAAATACAGGATCTGGGTCCATCTATTCTGCAGGTTGCTCCTTCCCAGTACAGTTGCTTCGTGAAGCCTCGTCCCTTCCATATACAGGGACGAAATTAGGCGTCGGGCCACCGAATTCTAGGCTATGTAGGTGCGTAGGCTTCCACGGCCTTCTCCGGAAGCTAAGGATACCTACAAATTCTAGGCTAATTTAAAATTACACAGAACTGCTCTGCTTAGGTCTCTTCGAGACTATGATCCCACTAGACATAACGGAGCTAAACCATACAGCAGGTAAAGATGAGTTCCACACAGTCAACCCAAGCTGTTTGGCAACAAAATTTAACCCAACTTAATTTAAAATTTAGTACACCAGGGTACATAAGATTCCGTATCCTTTTCTGTCATCCCGAAGAACACTAAAGCGTTACCTCATATCAAGACACAACCTAATAACCCAGTACCACCGGACAATATCCTGTAAAACCCTTAATGGAAGGGCAGGCAGAAAAAGCTATATACAGCCTGCCAGCACACAGCTGGTCTCGACACTTCAGACGTTACGCTAACTCCTCCGAGACGACTTCACCACTGAAGATGTGAGTCATCCCATGTCAAAACGAACACGTTTGAGACATGACCTTTTTGTATTTTCTCCAACAAATATTTACGTAACACCTATAAGAGATAAAATAACCCGTATATTTTTTTTTGGTGTGGCACGACTATTTAGAGGTTTACTGATTATAATTTCCGTATATTCGCCTGCTGTATTCTATGAAAATCATTATAACAAAGATTATATGAATAATGAAATGTTAGTGCTTGAGACATTATGAAGTACAAATATTGCATTTTAATATGCTATTTTCTTAAGTTAGGCGAAAACAAAAAATGGGCACCATTTAGGGGGGTAAGTTTTTCAAAATGTTATTTAATTAGCAGCTTTTTACTTTATGAAAAGGGAAAAATATCATTATAATCTTTGAAATATTGTGCATAGAATTTCATTGTTTTCAGAGAGGAATTGAAGTAAAAAGCGGTGTTATAAATACTTTACTGGTGGCGCGTGAGGTGATTCACGTGGACCGAGAGTGCTGTGAACGAGTGGGCGAGCTATCATTTTACTTCCGCTGTTTACCGTTCATATGCATAATAATAAGTTGCAACATCAGTATGTTGTCAACTGACATTACGTGTAAGTTCCGAAGTATGGATGTTGTTTTTCATCATGTCAGATTTGGCACAAAGGAGTTATTGTTACTGTTTTAATCCATTCAAACTAGTTAACCACAGAGTAGGACATAAAAGTTTGAGGCCAGTAACCTCAGCAATACTCATTAAACTCAAACTGGAAGGCGCAAACCTATCTCGCGATTTGAAAGTGTGTGACAATTGTCACAAGAAAATTTCAAAACTTCCAGAGCAACAAAGTACAACTGAGTTATGTGTACCAAGTGCTAGCGAAGGTGCAGTACTAGAAGAATGTGAAAATACAGATAGTGATAGTTTTTCCTCATCCTCCAGTGATGCAGTAACTATGGACAAAAAAGACACAGGGAATTCCGGGAAGCTGCCTACACATTCGTTGTTGGGGTACGAGACACGGAGATTCGTCAGCGCCTAATTCTCGGCGATTATAAAACCATCCACGAGGTGCTAACGGCAGCATTAAGGATGGAGGCGGCCAAGGTAACAGCTATCCCGACGTCGATAACGAGGAGTGTCCGCTACACCGGAGACAGAAGACCAGCCGAGGGAGGCCGGCTAGTGGCCTGTGTTGGGGTGTGGACAGCCCGGACACCTGGAGAGAGACTGCCCACAACAGGAAGAGCAGCAGGAAAACGAGTAAGGGCCGTCGTGGAGAGAGGCACGCCGGCGCCAACACCACCATTCCCTCAAGTGCCACTGCGCGCCGTCAGCCGATGTATGACAGCCCAATCGCGGACGGTTGGTTGAGAGGGAAGCCGTGCCGCATGCTCGTAGACACCGGGGCGGCGCATCATCATATCTGACGTGGCCAAGGGTTTGCCGACGAGGAAGCCCAGCCGACCATACCAGCTTGTGACGGCATCCGGCGACACCTTGCCTGTGCAGGAGACCCTATTGAAGTTGACCTTGGCTGAGGAGGTAATACTAGGATTGGATGCCCTCAGGAGCCACGAGGCGACGGTCAACGTCATCTGGAAGGTCCTGCGGCTCAATGGAGAAGAGGTGATACTCCGGCAACCCGACGAGCTACGCATTTGCGTGGACTACAGGAAGCTGAACGCTGTCACCCGGAAGGACTGTTTCCCCTTACCCCGGATTGACTACACCCAGGACACGCTAGCTGGTGCACAATGGTTCTCGATCCTCGACCTGAAGTCGGGTTACTGTCAGGTGGCTCTAGACCCGAGAGACAAGGAGAAGACTGCATTCTCGACAGGCCAAGGGCTTTGGCAGTTCACAGCTATGCCCTTTTGCCTCTGCAATGTACCAGCCACATTTCAACGCTTCATGGAATCAGTAATGAGAGGATTGATATGAGGCATGCCTGCTATACTTGGACGACATTATGATCGTCGGCAAGAAGTTCGAAGACCATCTCGACAACCTAAGCAAGGTAGGAGACCGCAGGCAACCAACTTGAAGCTGAACGCGAAGAAGTGCCAGCTCATCCGCAAAGAAGTTAACTACTTGGGCTACATAGTCTCACCAACCGGAGTGACCACACACCCGGAGAAAATCAAGCTGTAAGAGATTGGTCTCGCTCAAAGGATAAGCGAGATTTGCGCAGTTTCCTGGGGCTGTGCAGTTACTACCGCCAATTTATAAAGGGGTTCTCCAACATCGCCAAACCCCTTACCCGGCTGACAGAGGAACACCGACCCTATGTGTGGACGGATGACGCTGAAGACGCTTTCCAGCACCTGAAGAAGACCCTGTGCAGGGCTCCAGTTTTGGGATTTCCACAACCAGGCGGCGCTTTCAGTGTGGACACGGACGCCAGCGATCATTGCATTGGAGGCGTCCTTTGGCAAGTTCAGGACGGCCACAAGCGGCCACAGCAAGACGCTATCCAAGGCAGAGAACTACTGCGAGAATTACTGGCGGTAGTAAAGACCTTGGAGCACTTCCACAAGTACCTGTAAGATCAGTCGTTCCACTTGATGACAGACCATTCCGCCCTAACCTGGCTATTGAGCTTTAAGAACCTGGAAGGCCAGACAGCACGTTGGGTCCAGAGGCTCTAGGAGTACAACTTTATCTCTGAACATCGTAGAGGGAAGAGCCACAGTAACGCAGACGCCATGTCTCGAAGACCCTGCCCAGAGGAGTGCGGCCAATGCACAAGAGTGGAAGAGAAGGAGCGTGCCGCAGCAGTCCGAGTAGTCACGGCAGTGCCTGCGGATGGCTGGGATAGCGCAGGCCTGAGGACGGAGCAGCTGGCGGACGCGGACTTGGGGCCACTCTTGAGAGAAGTGGAGGCAGGGACAAGACCAACCTGGGAGGACATTGCACCGAGGACCGCCACCTACAAGTCGTACTGGGCCCAATTAGACACACTGAAAATCAGAGAGGGCGTGCTCTTCCGGGTTGAGTCCAGAGGTTCTACTCCCATTAGCCTTGAACCCGTAGGAACAAGACCCAGGCCTTTTTCAACCAGGGAGTTATCCGAGCTGTCCCAAAGGGCGCTCGGCATCCTCCGTGGGGCTTTCCATAGGGCAAGATCTGGTTGCCTAACCAGCCCCCCCATCTGGTCCTATGGACACAAGACGGGATGGAAGTATATACGCCACTTACGCGCGCCAACACCAAAGGTGAAGACTACCGATATGACCTCGGTGGGGCCGCCTGGTGATCTAGCACACCTTCTACTAGCTTTGCAGGCTAGTACCCGGGAGAATTAATGGCTTCCCTCAACCCCGTCCGAAGACGTACCCGATTCCCACGGGTATCGGGAACACACTGTCCCCTCGAAACCATCCCAATCCGAACAACTCCCGAAGGAGAGGCTCAGATGTTCGGCCCGAGGTTCCTCTAGTAACGTCAGAGGTACCACGAGTGCTAAGGGTCCGCAGCGCCCGCACTTTGGCAGCTGAAGGGGACGGATCCCCTCCCGCTGTTCCGGGTTGAGTCCAGAGGGTCTTCTCCCATTAGCCTTGAATCCGTAGGAACAAGACCCGGGCCTCTTTCAACCAGGGAGTTATCCGAGCTGTCCCTTAAAGGGCGCCCGGCATCCTCCGTGGGGCTTTCCATTAGGGCAAGACCTAGTTTCCTAACAAGCCCCCCCATCTGGTCCTAGGGACACAAGACGGGACGGAAGTGGATACGCCACTTACGCGCGTCAACACTCAAGGTGAAGACTACCGATATGACCTCGGTGGGGCCGCCTGGTGATCTAGCACACCTTCTAATAGCTAAGCAGGCTAGTACCCGGAAACTTAATGGCTTCCCTCAACCCCGTCCGAAGACGTACCCAATCTCCCACGGGTATCGAGAACACACTGCCCCCTCGAGACCATCCCAATCCGAACAACTCCCGAAGGAGGGGCTCGGCTGTTCGGCCCGAGGTTCCTCTAGTAACGTCAGAGGTACCACGAGTGCTAAGGGTCCGCAGCGCCCGCACTTTGGCAGCTGAAAGGGACGGATCCCTTCCCCTACGGGTATGGGAATCACCTGATGGGAAGACGCAGAGGCAGCAGTTGGTACTTCCCCGAATTAGGGTCCCGGAAGTCTTGGAGGAAGTGCACGCCGGTACTTCAGGACACCTGGGAGCAAACCGAACGATCGACAAACTCCGACAGCGCTACTACTGGCTGAGGCTCCGAGCAGATGCTGAGATGGTGCCGCCAATGTCACGCGTGCGCGGCGAGTCGCGGCTCCCAGACTAGGAGCCGGGGTCGAATGCAGCAGTACAACGTCGGAGCGCCATTCGAAAGTATCGGCGTCGACATAGCTGAACCATTCCCAGTGTCCGACCGAGGCAATAAGTAGCTGATGGTGGTCGTGGACTACTTCACCAAGTGACCGGAGGTGTATGCCATTCCGAACCAGGAGGCGAAGACAATCACGGACTGCCTCATGGGAGCAAGTGTTCTGTGGATTTGGGGTGCCGTTAGAGCTCCACAGCGATCAGGACACCAATTTTGAAGCCAACCTGATGAAGGCACTAGAGAGGCTTGGGGTGAACAAGACCCGCACTACACCCCTACATCCACAGTCAGACGGCATGGTGGAGAGATACATCAAGACCTTAGAAAAGCACCCGAGGAAGGTCGTGGCCAGCCATCAGCGAGACTGGGACATCAAGATGCCACTGTTCTTACTGACATACCGCTTGTCAGCACACGACACCACTGGGAAGACGCCAGGCAGCTTAATGTTCGGCCGAGAGTTACGCCTCCCCTGTGATCTGGCTTTTGGAAGCCCCCTGGACGCAAAACAGCGAGCAACCGAGTACGTGGAGAACCTTGTGGATCATCTCCACGACATGCATGAGATGGCTCGTCAGAACATCCAGAAGGCGAGCGACCGCATGAAGACCCGATACGACAGGCAAGTCAACAGCCAAGGGTTCCGGCAGGGTGACCTAGTCTGGTTGTACCGTCCTACCCGGACCAAGGGATGATGCCCGAAGCTCCAGCAACCATGGCAAGGACCGTACCGGGTGGTGAAGAGGATTAACGACGTGGTCTACCGCATCCAGAAGGTGCCCCGAGGAAAGATGCTGGAGGTACACTTGGATCGTCTGGCCCGCTACGATGTAGCTGTTCGGTACGACCAGCTTTGAGGAGGGAGAGTGTCACGGCAACAGGCATAAAATTTTCGGCACAAATGGAAAACGGCTGGCAAATAAAGTTTCGTGGTAATAATGAGCCTTGCTAAGCAGTTAATGATAGCGGTGCTACTGTAAACAAAGCAACGCGAGCAACTATAACTGAGGTAAAGGACTTGCCGTTTTTGGAAGGTGCTAGAATATTCGGATTACGTCATTAGATGCCTTGTTTTCCAGAAACATCTAGTGATTGACAGAACAGTGTGGTAATCAGTAGTGTGATATATATATATATATATATATATATAAGGGATTGTGACACGCCAGCAGGACAGTTGTAAACAGAGTAGTTGTGTAACAAGAGTGTTGTTGTAAAGAGAGCTAATGCAATAAGCTGTCACGGTTTGTTATTGTCATCGACATTGGAAGACTGCGTGTATGTGATGTAACGTAATGCTGCTGTAATCTATAACAGTATTTCTACGAAAATAAAGGAGATTTTTAATTTCTGTAACTCGGCCTTTTAATTTTACAAACCCACAAAGTCACAATAGTTATTGGGTCGTATGCAGCATTAATTTCTTCTCTGTTCAGAAGGCTACAGAATTGCTATACCCCAACCCGCCTCGGTAGCGTGGTGGTAGCATGTCTGCCTCACACTCAAGAGGTCGTGAGTTCGAATCTCGGTCGGGGTGAGTTACCTGGATAAGGTTTTCTCCGGGGTTTTCCCTTATCCTTAAAGACGAATGTCGGGTAACTCAAAGCTCTATGGACCCCGGGCTCATTTGAGCATCATTTCACCCATTCCATTCATCGTCCGATATGACTTAACGTTGGAGGACGTAAATTACAAAAAAAAAAAAAAAAAAAAATGCTATACTCATTTTTCTACTACTCGCACATTTCCTCGGATTTAATGCTATGGAAGAGTGTTTTTCTGAGCTCCTCCACCATTCCCGCTGATACTTGTCCTATGAACTACTTCTTTTTCTCCTTTAGCAGGATTTTATAGGCCTTCCTGATAGTACTGTAATTTCTTGTTTCATCTGTGTTCTTGTTACATTTTGCAACTTTGTTTTTGCTAAGCATTGTTTTTCAAACTTTTAGTTTGTAATCTAGCGCAGATTTGATTGTATTTTCTAGGTTTATGGCAGGTGATTCGAAATTGTTTTCCTTTACATGTTTTTCAAGCCCTTTCCATACCTCTGTCTTTTGGCTTTATAGTTATATACAGGTAATTTATGTTCTTTCTATGTGTGCGATATGAGAACTGGCTGTTAATGGTCAGTTTGGTATTTATTGGGCTTCATCTTCTGAGTACCATACTTATCTGTTAGTGCAATATTACGCTTTAGAAGTATATCGCGTCTATGGTGCTGCATCGTGTGCGAGAAACATGCGCAGTATTCCCCTCTATAGATGAGAGTAAAGCCCTCCTCTGTTATGTCTAGCAATTATTTGTCCTTGCAGTTCGGATCTGCTGTAAAAATAACACAATGTCCTGGTATTATACGGCTTATGACAATCATCACAGTTGCTATCATTTCTTCTACTGGTGTTAACGGAATTACATACAGAGCTAGTACATATAGTTTTTCAAAGTCCAACAGCGGTGTGTCTTGAACCGGATGTGCACTTAGTATTTTCCTTACTGTCAGCTTATAAAAGCAGGAAATTGCACAACAGATTTTCCTCCTGGGCCTTGTGTAGTTGAGATGACTTCAATAAACTTTATTTACAGCAGTAAGTACTTTAAGATATATTTCTTTTAATAATAAATACTAGTTATATTTCAAGGTTTAAATTGATATGTAATTCTTGTTACATATATAGTTTTGCCATATTTGTTTAAATTTCTTTTGATTCATAGTTTTACCAATTTAGATTAGGTAGTCTCATAAGGAAAGTCGGATTTTTTTAATTCTAATGTTTTGAAAGACTTATTGGGTTTCTTTGGTTTGGTACTGCTATTTACAGAATGCCATAGCTAGTGTTCCGTACACTGCGAGCATGTATCAGTACTCAGTTGTTATTAAACAATCACAAAATGGACATAACAAAGTTTGAACTTAAGAGTCCTTCTAAAACACTATTGGAAACAAGATTATAAAGCCATTGCTGCAGCTCGAAGAATATGTGAAGTGGGAGGAGAAGGTGACGTCAATGAGCGTGTCACAACGATGGTCCCAACGCTTCAACAATCGAGACGAAAACAATAAATATTTACCACGTTCTGGAAGACCTGAAGTATGGAATATTTAGGATACACGGCAAGTTTTGTGAGAAAATCCGCATAAAGGTACCCGTAGGCTTTCAGAAGAACTTGATGCATCAAAAGATAACATACATCGCTACATTAAGACACTTGGAAAATCATACAGAAGCTGTAGATCCGTACCTCATGAACTGACACAACAGACTGAACGTAGTGTGGATATCCGTCGTCAGCTTATCCGTAATCCCAAGGATGACAGCTTTGTCACTTGTGATGAAAAATGGTTATATTACCAAAACACTGATGCCAACCTGCCAAGTTTTCGTTTAAAAAAGTCAGTTCAGTCCCAAAGTAACGTGTGTCTGCTGGAATTTTGAAGGTGTGAATCACTGAAAGTTTGTTCCAATGGGGCGGAAAATTGATGCGGATCTTTATTCTCATCAACTGGAATGAGTTCATGAAATTTTGAGATACTCAGCATTATTTAACAGAAATATATTGCTACAGGACAATGTAACACCCCATACTACACGAACCATGGAAAGAATTCAGGAATTGGGAGGAATGGAACTGCTACCACACAAAGCATACAGCCCTGATCTCGCACATCAGATTATCATCTTTTTCTACAAATTCAGGAACTGGGAGGAATTGAATTGTTACCACACCCATCATACAGCCCTGTCTCTAACCATCATCGTATATATATGCATAAAACGTCTAATTCAAGTAGTGTTACATGTGGCTTGTGTTTGATTTTCAATATTGGGTTCCATTTTGGAGCTTTACCCTCATTTTAATACCTTTAAACATTATTACAATTTGGGTTTAAATCTCTTGCCAATTTTTCCCTTTATATTCATGGAACTTGTGTACAAAAATAGCTAATAGGTTGCAGGATATTTACTCTTTCTTCTTTAATAACAATTTGAAAACCTGTTGGATAAACTTAAACAAATATAAATAATGAGTAAATTTTTTCGGTTATCATTGCACTGGCATCCCTTTTTGCTGTCACGACCTTAATTAAAGTATGTGACTTAAACAGAATGTAACCAACTCTTGCAACATATACTACCCTTTTTCTCATAATGGTCTTATGTGCTCATTTTCAATCATGAACTACGAAGTGTGATAAAAAGATTTCTGGAATGGCTTCCAACAATTTTCTAATTTAGCTATATTTAATTCTTTCCAGACTTTAAAAACGAGGGCGGTTCAATACGTAATATGTTTTAAAATATATTGTGTTGCTAATGGAAGTTTGTGTTATCATCATGTACTGCCACTTGTTACACGTCGTCAAAACAAATAGGTGCTAATTCATAGGTTAGTTTCGATTTTACAAACATTTCAATAAGTTGTTCAACGTGTTTTTGCTAAAATAAAGTGCAGTATAGTTCAGTAATTTGATGTTACTTCTAGATGGGAAAACTTACGAGGTAAAAGCAAAATTGGATGTTGTTTATGGAGACCTTGTTGCCTTCCATGACAACAGATTGGTAAAACAAATTTAAACCTGGTCGAACATCTGTTTTTACGAGAGCATCCAGGAAGCAGATGTGACCCAGGAAGTTATTGAAAAAGTCCACGATATGATTCTTGCTGACAGTCGAAGGAAAGTTCGCGAAGTGCAGAGGCCTTAGGTGTATCGACGGGAACAGCAATGCATATTTGGGCTGTCGGCCTGATGGTTGCCGCTTTCGCTGACAGTTAACAAGGAGGTGCGGCTTTCAACTTTGAAGCTATTTTGGAGCTGTTTAAGCGGGATCTGAAGAACATTTTGCGTCGAGTTGTCACTTTCGATGAGATCTAGACTCATCATTATATTCCAGAAACCAAGCAACAATCAAAACAATAAGTTGATTCCGGAAAATCTGTTGCAAAGAAAGCAAAGACGGGAAAGTGATGGCAACGATAATTTGGGATGCGAAGGGTGTCATACTCATTCACTTCTTGGAAAAATGATTACTGCAGCATACTGCAGTGAGCTATTGGTTCAATTCGACAAGAAGTTGAAGTACAGTTTGCTTCATATGGCGAAAAAGAAAGTTCTCTTTCACCACAATAATGCCCCAGCACATTCATCCGGAGTTGCTGCCGTCAAAGTCCATGAATTGCGTTATAAATTGCTGCTATACCTTCCATTTTCTCCTATTCCCAAACATGAAGAAATGGCTCGCAGAAACAAAATTTTGATCAAATGAGTTCATAATGGAGACAGAGGTGTATTTTGCAGAGCTTGACGATTCCCATTTTTGAAAGGGTTAAAAAATTGGCAGAAACGTTGTAAATTGGCAGAAGTGTATATCCCTAAAAGGGTACTATGTTGAGAAATAAATAATTTGTGTTTGAGAAAAAAGGTGTCTTCATTTCTAACACGGGTATTTATTGAACCACCCTCGTACAGTGTACCTTTCTGATGGATATGTGAAGTTGCCTTCTCCTATCTTAAAATGCAGAGAGTGAAACTGGAAAGTGAAAACGTATTTTGTGTCTATGCAAATTTCTGCCTAGCAGAAATGCAAGATTATCGAACACCAAATTTTGCTACAAACTCGTTAAATTTGTAGAAATCTAGAAAATGTTAGAAACAGCTTATAGGTAAAAGTAATGGGAAAATCCTAAACGTTTAAGTACTTTTAAAATTATGCAATGATTTAACATCAGTAATTGATGTAGATTGTTTGAGGCTACCTTTTACCGGCAAATTGGGGTAAAAATAGACATCACTTGAGTGAGGAAATGTCATTAAATAATAGGTGTACAACAACAGAAAAATCTATTGAACTAAGATTCTCCTATGGAAGTAATCAAAGCATTCTGAAGACAATTTGGATGTGGGAAGAACTACAAAATATCTGAGCTATGACTTTCTGAAAATGGCTGAAAGGAAAAAACACATACTCTCAAAGAAGAGCTTGAAAATAACCTACAGTTTGTGGATAAAGGTATTACAGATGATGAACATGGATTTACGAGTATCATTAGCAACAAAGCAACAATCTTCATAATGGAGGAGTCCTTCATTTCTGAGCCTCTACAAAGCCAGCAAATTCCATACAATGGGAAAGCAGTATTGTTATTTTTTTTTTTACATTAAAGGAATAGTACTAGGAATTTATATCACAAAGTCAAACAGTGAATCAAAACATGCTAAATATTAAAGGAGAGTAAGCAATGCCAACAACCAGAGTAATGTAGAACTGATGACTGGTTCCTGTATCATAGCAATAAGCCTAAATGCAAGGTCATTAACATTTTGTATAGAAATAGGATGAATACTATTCCACAACCTGCCTATTCTGCTGTTCTGCCTCCAGTGCATATTTTTCTTTCAGCATGACATAAATTTAACTGTAAGGAATCACGGTGAGGACATTGCTGTTATCCATTGTATTACAGATGGCTCTGATTGCCTTTAAAGACCACTTCCGAGGGTATTACCTGTTATAAATCTCTTCAAAGATGGCACTGTGAAACAGACAAACCAACATGCCTTATTATGTTTGAATCATTTTGAGAACTTTTTGATCACACCTTGTACATTATGTCCCATATGCTGTAACTATGTAAAATTCAACATAAAAGTCTACAGTTAACCAAATTTTATGCTAACTGTAAATGTATTACACTTGAAAATATATTTCAGCTTGACAAAATGGCAACCTGCATTTACAAGAAGTATGATTGATAATAAAATTTAAATGGACATTTGCTCCTGAGAATTACGATATATAAGCTGTATGCTACAATGATGTTTTTTTATACTATTTCAAATGTTATGCTGTAATAGACATCTTATGAAGCCTGGAAAGAAATAAAGAGCAACACATAATGCAGAGATGTATCCAATGCAGTGGTTTTTTCATCTTAGGGAACAGATGAAAGTCATATAGTGATATCCATTGAATAGGATGGTTGCTCTAGAATTTCATGCAAACAGCTTCAGTACAGCAACTGCATTGTGACAAAGGGCACTGTCCTCTAAAACCACATCCAATATGCTAGTGTGGATTGTTCCTACCTTGTTTGCCAATTCAGTGGAATTCCACCTCTTGTCCACATGAAGCAAAGATTGAATCACTTCAAAGTCTCAGTTTTTGACCATGTTGAACTCCATGTGGTCCTAATGCACTGTATTAGATCCCGCATGAAAAGTTGTAGCACAAGGTGATTACTCATTCCTGCATGCTTCAGTTACATTCTCTATTATTTTGTTTTTCCATTAACCACTTCAATCTTTATCTATGCACCTTGTTCTAATTTGAAAAGCATCCCCTGCATGCCTGTCTCAGTAGTGTAAATGGTATCATGTCCCTCTCACATTCACACGAGGTCGTGGATTTAAATCTCAGTCAGGGTGAGGTTTTCTCCATGGTTTTCCCTTATTCTGAAAGATTAATGTCTGGTAACTCTAACCTCTATGGGCCCTGGGCTCTTTTGAGCATCATTTCACCCATTTTATTTATTGTGCAATATGACTTAACTTTGGAGGATGGAAACAAAAAAAGATCTTCTTTTAGGGCCCTGTAATTTGGCAATCTACATTCAATACAACACTCACATCGCTGCAGCACCTACACTAGCATTGCCACCAGAGTTGTGTAGCTCCACCCACCCTTTACTTATCTTGCCAACAGCAGCTCAAATAAAATTCCCTGCATGGGGATAAAATAGTGTTGCCACTTATTTCTTTCCAGCTCTCGTATCACACTGGTCACTGTAACAGTTCTTTTTCATTATGAATTAAACTATGAGCTCTCAAATGTACAGCTTGAGTAAAACTCTTGCCACAAATCCTTCATGTTTATGGTTGATTGTCTTCATGAATTAAACTATGTCTTTTCAAACTTGATGATGTAGCAAGGCTTTTACCACACTTTTTACATTCAAACCGTATTCCCTCATGAATTAAACTATGTACTTTCAAATCTGATGAGGTACTATAGCTCTTATCACACTTATCACATTTAAAACGTATTCCCTCATGAATTAGACTGTGTACTTTCAATTTTGATGATGCAGAAAAGCTCTTACCACACTTCTCGCATTCAAACCGTATTCCCTCATGAATTAAACCGTGTGATTTCAAACCCGAGGATGTTTTAAAGCTCTTATCACACTTGTCACATTTAAACCGTATGCCATCATGAATAACTAAACAATGCATTTTCAAATGTTGTCGTGTGTAATAGCTCTTATCACACTTCTCACATTTAAATCTTTCTTCATGAATGAAACAATGTGTTCTCAAATTAGATGCTGTAGCAAAGCTCTTATTACACTTTTCACATTTAAACTGTACTCCCTCATGAATTAAAGTATGCTTGTTCAATTCTGTTGAAGTATTAAAGCTCTTATCACACTTCTCACATTTGAACTGTATTCCTTCATGAATTAAACTATGTATTCTCAAATTTGATGCTGTGGAAAAGCTCTTCTCACATTTCTTACATTTAAAGCGTATTCCCTCATGAATTAAACTATGCATTTTCAATTTTGATGATGTACCGAAGCTCTTATCACACTTCTCACATTTAAACCGTATTCCCTCATGAATTAAACTATGTGTTTTCAAACCTGATGATGTTTTAAAGCTCTTATCACACTTTTCACACTGAAATCGTATTCCCTCATGATTTAAAATATGCCTTCTCAAATATGATTTGGTAAAGAAGCCCTTATCACAAATGGCGCATTTGTAAGGCCATTTAGCTTCATGAATTAATTTATGAGTCGCCAAATGAGATGCTGAAGAAAATCTCTTATTACAAATGTTACACTTGTGTTTCCTTTTGTTTTTATGACTTGCAATGTGAATTTGTAAAGAAGATGCTGCACTAAAGCACATGCCACAGAATTCACACCTGTGTAAATTTCTGGAATTCAGATTGTCTCCGTTATCACCTGTTATAGTTGCACTTGTGTTGCCATGACAAGCGCTGCTATTTTCTACCATATTTGAGCAGTTTTTATCTAAATCCGCAGTGACAATGCCAGATTCAAAGTTCCACACAGACCCTGTATCCAATCTGAAATAAGAAAAGCAGCAAATGTATGTAGTAATGAGACTAAGAGTATACCACGTATATGAATAGAATTTAACACAAGATTATTAAGTTGGTAAGAGAGCATAATGAATGCTAATTACTTTGGTGATGTGCATAAAATCCAAGCTTGACTGTAAGACTATCTATAAAAATGCAATGATTCAGATGAATGTGGTTCCAATCATATTTAAGATGGTATTAAGTGGTTTAACTTAAAGTTCATAGTTATTTAAACAAGACTACATGACAAGGGAACACCTCACTGACTAGTGAGTATATTATCTCTTCCTCTACATAAAACAGCTCAGTTCAAATCGTAACATTTTGTGATTATTCTCATGCAGAAAAATTTCAACTTACAAAACAAACTTTGTTCATTTAGATTCACCTTAATGAAAAACAATAGCAGAGAGTTTATGAGACAATGCGCATGTGATGTGGCTTGTTTCTGGTTTTCGGATTAGACATATCTGTAATCACTGCCATGTGTGATAGTGTTGAGAAAATATTACTTATGAAGGTGTTAGGCCGACAATTTTTTTCCACTGTAAAGAAGCACAAACGTAGAAAGAAAACAGTGTATTAAACATTTCTAACAAATTATGTGTAAAATATGCATCCTTGTTACACACTAAATATGGTTAGCAATTGGTTAGCAATAACTGAACATCCTTGTTATTGTAAACCTTAGGCGAGCATTAGTAATCAATGCTTTGCAGGTGACCAGCTGTGTTAGGTTTATAAAGGTCGAGCTTTCGGCCATTCTATTCTCCTCAAACCTTCCTCAGGATCCTGTGCTCCGCTTTATCTATATATGTACTTTAGCTAGGTGGGTGGGACTTGCACTGCCCTGGCCAAAAGCAACAGTAACAAAACCTGACCTAACAGTACCCTGTAAATTATATGTGTCTCCTTCTTGGGATTCGATCCTCTGTTGCTCGGGCTCCTTAGCACCCTTACAAGCTCTTTTCCTTTTTCTTTTACTTAAGCTTTAAACTAGGTCCCTTTTCCCAATCAGAATAATATAAACGACTATGGACATGGATAAGGGTAAGACGAAGACAACAAGATGATCCTCCACAACTTTACGGACAAGAAGGAATGTGGTAAAGACAAACCTGAACTTCTCTTGTTACCAAGCACCACCACCCAATCCCTCTGCTAATCAGCCCTGCTCCCATTTCAAACTCCCGAAACTCAACCGAAGGACACCCACCATACACCTCCAAAATACTCCTCTGCCACACTCATGCTCCTATTCCTCATCCTCTCGATCCCTCTCCATCATCCCAGATACCCCTTCAACCCTCGCCCCTCCTGGCACCCGTTTGCCCAAGTCTAGAACTCCTAAATACCTACACACCATCCCGGACCTATTGGCACCATCCTTCGTTCCCCAACCTGCACATAATTCTAAACCAACAAATTCCAACTCCAGGACCACCCCATCTGCCAGCCCTATAAAGGGACCCTCCAACTCTTGTGACCCAACCGAGACCCTCATCCTGTCTCAACTTACTGGACCCTCTTACCGACCAGACCCTTGTCCTGCGACTTCCAATCACCTGGATACTCCAAATCCCACCCAGCCCCCCAGAACCTATGCTCAGGTTGCCTCCTACCAACCTCCCATGAATATCAACAGATACAGCACGGACCTTAGCAAGACCTTGACGAACTTCACGAGACAGAGACATTTGCAGTGCGCCAGGCCTCACTGAGACATGAGTACGAAATCAGAACGAAGGACCCAAACACAACAGGCGCATGCATGACCATCTGAGCCAGGCCAACATGGATTTCCATGTTGTGGCATCAGGTCATACCAAAAACTGTAGAGCGGTAATTAAACACATCTACATGAACGGTGCTGAGCCTGAAATCAAGGAGGAATTAAAAGCCTCCATGATTTCAGTGGTGCGTGTTGCCTAGCTGCGACAGTTCAACAAGGACAGAACACCCCTACCTACTACCTTATTGAACTGAAGACTCAGGACGACTTATTCCGGCTCATACAAACATAGAACATTCTGTACTCACATGTGACAATAGAGGCATACCGACCGCCCCGGTTTCCGAAGCAATGTGGCAAACGCCAGCAGTTGGGCCATCTGGCTATCAAATGCATGGCGGCAACTGCATGCTCAAAGTGCGGAGCCGTACACGGGTCCCAGGCATGCGACGTGCCGCTGCAGCAGTGACAGTATATCCTTTGTGGCTCGCAAGGACAGGAGGCACGTTTTCGAGGCTGTCCAGTGTACCGGCGACACAGCTCCACTGTGGACGCCTGACACCAGGACTAGACCAAATACCGGAAGGAGGCAGGGACCTCAAGCCGTTAGAGATGGCCCCAATGCCAATCCGGCATATGCTGGAGACAGTATGCCTCCTCCTAAGAGATCGGGCGCTGATGACTGCGCAGTTTAGCGCCCTAAAACATCATCATCATCATCATCATCATCCTAAGACGACAGGAGGAGCAGACAGGAATGGCAATTAAACCTAGAAATGTGTTATCTAGGGCTGGAAATGCTGGCACAGAAGCCAGACAAAAGACACACCACAGTGGGACTTTCCAATCAATGCTTCCGACTTTTACGTTAACGCTACAGCCAAACTGATGACTTGGAATGCTCACGAACTAGACAGCGCAAACCTTAACTTCTAGACTTCCTGGTAAACATAGGGTACAAATAGTCCTCATACAAGAAACACGCCTAAGACCAAGGGAAAGAATTTCCAGGATATAACCCGCATATATCGAAACTGATAGATCGCGATAGATGGGGGAGGGGGGGGGGCATAGCCAGAGCCATCCGCAGAGATATAGCACATCACGAAATTCAGCTCCCGCCCCTCAACAGACTGGATGCAAGCGCAATACGCTTTTTTTTTTTTTTTCGAGTGGAGGAAAAAATCCATTTTTGAACTTCTACTGTGTTGGAGGGCACATCGGGGTGTGTGGGCTTCAAGGATACTACACCACTAAAAACCTCCACCGGATTGGAAGGGAGAAATGTGCTGCAGTACCACTTAAAACAACCGCGCATTCCCGGTGATAAACAGGACTAGGAAGCCTACCCACATCTCTCATACGGCGGTCTCTTTCAGGGTAGAAGTATCGGAGAGTGTCTCGGCAAATTTGGTCGATCACCCTGTCTCCTCTCGCCTCATCCTTCCTCCCAGGGATGTCCCACTTGGGGCTTAGGTACAATAAACCACAGGTTTTGGTGCTGAATCTCCTCCACAGTAATCCTAATCCTACCAGGGCATTGGATAGAAAATCCATAACCTACTTCACCTTCGGCCTCGAGAAGATTCGAGGCATCAGAAGAGTCATTCAGGTCTACTGGACGGTTGGATATGTCTGTAAGGGACATAGAAGACGACCTCCACCTCCAGAAAGTAACCCCTCACCTGGTTAAGCAACTAACCAAACCAGCTCCACAGGGCCAGGATAGTCCTATTCCCATTCTCCTATTTCACATAACAGTGGAGCGTGCTAATATCCCTGAGGCTAAACTAGATGCCGTAACAACCATCTGTTAGCTCAGGGTAATATTAGAGCATGTAAGGAGCTCTGGAGGTCCCCACAATACCATTGTTGTCTAGGTTTAACCACTCTAGCAGCTTCTGTCACCTTCGTTGCTTGAGGTGCGGCGAATCCCACCCCAAGGAGGCATGTGCAACGTCCACTACAGATATACCCACGTAGCATGCTACGTAGGCTGCCCGGTAGAGGCGGTTATTGCCGCAAGAAGGTCGAAGCTGACCCCCAAGTAACAACAGCCACTACAACCTGTCTAAGGGGAGCAAGCTTTGTCTCCCTCCAACTACTCCAGGCATTGGATAAGGCTCAAGCCAATCAAAACCCGCAACAACAGACAGAAGATCATGGACCTACGCTCGCCCAAGTAGTTCAAAAGGCCCCCGGGAAGCTCTAAGACTTCTTGAGAAACATGCACCAATAAGCATGTTCAGGAACACAGACACGGACGGCACCAAAAAACCGGTCGACAAAAACCAGTTAAGGGAGCAGGCGCACAGCAAGCCCCAAGCGAAACCACACACAGCACAGGGGCAAGGTTCTCCCGTGATACATCAGCTGAGGGATGCGAGGGCGGGTGGTAGACCTGCACCAATCTGTTACTTCTCTCCCAAACCCATAAAAAATATACCCCCAACCATTAACTTCGACTTCGTGGGGTTGCAGAAACGGTTAAAGCAAGTTTTGCTGGCCCACAGATGTCAGCAACAACAAACCCTTCAAATAATATCTTCGACGTATCTATTCAGAATGGATGGTGGCGGGATCCCATCAGCTGACTCCGGGAGACAAGATAAGGAAGCTATCAATACCAACGATGTACGAGTGGAAAATCTGTGCGTAGGAGAAAATTAATGTAGGTATTGTTAAGAAGAGTTTAAAAAAACTGGATTTCTTGTGCCATTGATGGTTCTGAGGACAGGTTGTGGAACAGTGAAAATGAAGATGATGTGTTATCTGAGCCAGATATAAATAAAAATAGTGATGACAGCGACAAAAGTGAGACCGCAGAATAGTCATAGGAAAGAAACAATGAAACAATACATTGTAGGCACAATGAAACCATATGTATCCAGTTCATTCACAAATTGCTGTATACCTGTATAGCCTTCCTTTCTCTATTCCTAGAAGCACCACGCATAATTTGCTCCCCCAGTGCTCTCATGCAAATTTTTCGAGAAAAAAAGGGGGAATTATGCAAGAAAATACAGTAAACAAATCAAGAGATACTTGGCCTCAAAATTACCTTAAATTAATAACTGTAAGCCTACCTCATCACCAAGGTGCATTAAGCATAGAACCTGTCTTCCTTCAGAAGGGTAACAACTACCTCACAAAATCTATCATCCAAATACAAAACATCCCATCCTTACTCTATCATAAAAAAATATTTCCTGCAATAAAATACAATCTTGGATGGGCAACAAAAATCTTTGGGCTCAACACAGCCTGCCAGTACCTTGTCGTCGTCTTGGCCAAGGAGTATAGAATGGCCAAACACTCGACCTTCATAAACCTGACACAGCTGATCCCCTGCGAAGCCTTGATTAATAATCCTTGTTATTGTACATGTCAAATTGCATACAACTTTCAGAGGCACGTGGTTGCAACCAATAATAAGACACAATTTTGCCTAGTTATAACCAGTTTTGCCTTGGTTAGTAATTACTAGTTTACCTTGGATATTAACAGTTTATTAGAAGCTTAAAGATACTTATCCTAGAAAGTCAGCCAATAGCTGCCCAACAAGAAGGTCCTGTCGAGAGAGTGCAGAAACGGAGAGAGCAAGGGAATTGAACATGGGTGTTGATTTGCAGTTGTACAGGATAAGAATCGGAACATTTGGAGGAAAGAAAAGAAAGAACCAGCACAAAGAAGAATTTAAGATACCAGTTCAACTATGTAGCATTAGTATTAGCAGTCTTGCTAACACTAAGTGGAGTGGAACCAAACCCGATCCAATGGACTTGAACCAAATTGCAGACATGCTAAAAGTGATGACAAAGGATTTAGCAGATGTAAAGAAGATGGGGATAGAAATGGGAGCTAAATTGGACTCAAATACCGAACATCTTGGAAGAATAATTAAAGAACTGAAGGAAGACACTGAACAAAAATTTGCTGAATACACAAGAAAAGATAAAGAGGAACTGTGAAAATGGACAGTGCAAGCTGAATTTCATTATATTTGGAGTAAAAGAAGACCTAAATATGAGACTGTACGAGCTCATGGCAGAAATTTTAGAAAGAAGGCTGAAAATACCACTGCAAGGATGGGAGATTGTGGGGACATATAGATTAGAGAAAAAAGGAAGAAGCAACTGACCAATCCTTCTGAAAGTAGCTACACAGGAAATGAAATGAAGGATAATAAGCAGTACAAAGAAGTAAAATGGATCAGGAATATATATATAGAAAGTGATTATAGCGAGAAAGAACAGAGATACAAGAAATCCTTATTAATAAAAATGAAGGAAGCCAGGGATGAAGAGGAAAAGGCATACTTAAAGGGTGTTAATCCTTTCGTAAACAAGTGCTGGAGTATCCATGTCAAAAGAGATGAGCAGAGAAAAACTGATATGCAAAAGGATGAGATCCAGACAGCAGACAGATCAAAGTTTGGAGCTCAAGGAATGCAGAGTTAGGTATCAGAAGACTCCAACTGACATTACATGTGGTGATGACGTATCCATACTACGAGTAAGTGATGACATCTGGGGAAGTGATGTAGTGAGACACAGTGATGTAGGAAGTGCTGAAGTAGCAAGCGATGTATGTCAAGGTTCTAGTGAGAGTCAACAAAACGTACAGACAAGGGAAGTGTTATTTCAAAAGGACGTGGTTGTGGCGCATAGGTTTATAAAAGAAGAAAGTTACAGGTTATAGCAACGGGAGAAGGCAGTATTCTCAAATTAGTGAAAACTCAGGACAATCAACAAGACATGGAGGGGGTGAGAGGTTAACAAGGGTAAGAAAGGTAGACCTGATAAAGAGGACAGTGAAAACTTTAGATAGGGAAAGGGGATATCTATGATCTTTCGGAATGTGGAATGTCTAAAAGCAAAGATGTGGGGAATTATATAATGTGGCTAAAGGGGAGGATGTTATTGGTTTAGTGGAAACATGGTTAGATGACAGAAAGTTAACTGAATTGAACAATTTCTTATGTATCGAGATTTAACTGTATTGGAACACCACAGTGAAGCGAAATAATTATTAATTTATAGATGAGTCGTATTTATTACATATCTGCTTCACTTTCGTACCTATTTTGAGGACATGCTTCGCAAATCATCGTTTGCATCTTCGGCTCTTATGCGACTAAAGCTTGATCCAGTGGTGTGGGTAATTCTGGAGTTGCTGCTGCCATCTGTTGATTTAGTGATGAACTTAAATGTGGGATTCTCTTCTGGCGGGATTTCAAAGTTCATTAGTCGGTTTTTATGTTTTTCTATGTATATTCTCTCCCATATGACGAGTTCAGTATGTTTTTGTACGTATTTTAGTAATTCGGTGCTATCTTCAATTTCATGATTTTCAGACCAGAAATGAGCTGCTATTGCGGACTTATCAATATTTATGTATCTTAAGTGCCTGAAGTGCTCTTTCTTTCTAGTGCCTATGTTTCTTTTTGTCCTCCCTATGTAAACTTTTTCACAGTCTTTACACTTAATCTTGTAAATGCCTGACTTTAACTCTGGTTTTATCTTATCAGTATTATTACTATTAAGTAGGTTTTTAATGTTGTAATTGTTTTTTGTTGCCAATGTTATATTGTATTTCTTGAACATTTTTTTGAACTTTTTTGTGGCTCAGGGGTGGTAAGTAAATTTAGCAAATCTAATTTCTTGTTTTATTGGTGTGAGAGCTGTGATCTGTTTTAATCTCTTTTGAAGTTTGAATGATTTTAGTTTTTTATCTACAAGGTTTATTCCATATCCATTTTTAATTGCAGTTTTTATGTAAAGACTATGAAAAAATTTACATAGGGAGGACAAAAAGAAACATAGGCACTAGAAAGAAAGAACACTTCAGGCACTTAAGATACAAAAATATTGATAAGTCTGCAATAGCAGCTCATTTCTGGTCTGAAAATCATGAAATTGAAGATAGCCCGAATTACTAAAATACATACAAAAACATAGTGAACTCGTCATATGGGAGAGAATATACATAGAAAAACACAAAAACCAACTAATGAACTTTGAAATCCCGCCAGAAGAGAATCCCACATTTAAGTTCATCACTAAATCAACAGATGGCAGCAGCAGCTCCAGAATTACCCACACCACTGGATCAAGCTTTAGTCGCATAAGAGCCGAAGATGCAAACGATGATTTGCGAAATATGTCCTCAAATAGGTACGAAAGTGAAGCAGATGTGTAATAAATACAACTCATCTATAAATTAATAATTTCTTATGTGTTACTTAAGCTACAGGTAAAGTATCTGGTAAAGGTAGGGGCATCACAAGATGTATTTGCTATTTGAAATCACAAAGGTTTGAAAGTGGAAATAGAGAAAATTGAGAGCAAAAGCAAATAAGTGATGCGGATCCAAATAATTAAAAAAAGAAATGGGGTTAAAGCAAGTTATGCCTTAGGATTAGTTTACAATCCTCCAGAAAGCTCACACTTTTTTTGATTACAGAATTTATAACAATTTAGAAGAAAATATTGAGAAAGTTAGGAAGTGCTATCCAGAATCAGAAATAATAATTATGGGGGACTGGTATGCAAGAGTAGGAGAGGAAAAAATAAGAATTGGTAAGGAAACAGAAAGTGAAAGCAATATAGATAAAATGTCGACAAGGAGAAGTAGTGATAAGATACTTAATAAGGAGGGAGCAAAACTTCTAGAGTTCTGTGAAAATAATAATTTACTTATATGTAATGACACTGTAGGAATAGATAGAGAAGCTGACTATACGTTTGCAAATGCAAATGGTCAGTGTGATATAGATGTAATAATTTGTAGTAATGAACTATTGGAAAGATTAAAACTTATAGAGTGGGAAATGAACCTGTAAAGCAGCTGTCATTTTCCAATTTATGTAGTCTTAATGAAGGAAACACAAGAAATCTTAAGCTAGTCAAGGGAAGGAGTAATAGCTCAATTCATGTCTTATGAATGAAAAGAGGCAGAGGCTGTGGAATTTAGGAGATAAATAAATTCAAAAACAGGCAAAATTATAGAATTAAAAGAAGGGAGAGTACAGAATGCCTTAGAATTGTTAGAGATGATCGTGAAAAGAGCAGGAGTTAAAATGGAGATAAAACAAAACACTAACCCAAGTCGCAATTCCTTTCTTGGACGTGTTGAAAATAGTGTTATGATAAATTAACTTTTAAAGAGAGTCGATTAATGACACTAAACAACACTTACTTTTAAATTTTTCCAGTGGAAGTGTTGAAAACAGTGTTGTTATGATAAATTAACTTTAAAGAGAGTCGATTAATGACACTAAACAACACTTACTTTTAATTTTTTCCGGTCGAAGTGTTGAAAACAGTGTTGTTATGATAAATTAACTTTAAAGAGAGTCGATTAATGACACTAAACAACACTTACTTTTAAATTTTTCCGGTGGAAGTGTTGAAAACAGTGTTGTTATGATAAATTAACTTTAAAGAAAGTCGATTAATGACACTAAACAACACTTACTTTTAAATTTTTCCGGAGGAAGTGTTGAAAACAGTAAACTAACCCAAGTATTAACAACTGGTACGATGAAGAATACAGGAATGCGAAATGAGAAGTATGGAAATTAATTGAAAAATGGCAAATTACAGAAAAAGTTGAAGACAAGCAACATTTAATATGATGTAGGTTGAGGTATAAAAACTAATATAGAGGAAAAGTAAAGAGTGGTTACAAGCATTAAGAAAGAGAAAGAGGCAGTGCCGGAAAAAGATTAGAAAAGAGTATGGGAAGCAATTAAGCAGATTAACAGAAAACAAAACATTGGTGGTGAGATAGCACCTGCAGAGTGGGTTGAATACTTTACAAAGTTGATCAGTGAGCAGTTCAGTTTTAAAAAATGGATTTGGGATGGGGAGG
This sequence comes from Mantis religiosa, assembly GCA_030765055.1. NCBI lineage: Eukaryota > Metazoa > Arthropoda > Insecta > Mantodea > Mantidae > Mantis > Mantis religiosa. Next base: position 87,645,852 of record CM060952.1, on the reverse strand, counting down.
TGGTGCAAGATAGTAGATTAGATGGGGAAATCATAGTGGACGAAGTAAGTTTATAATTAAACAGATTAAAAAGGGAACAAGGCTGGGGGCTTTGATGGATTGCCAAGAGAGTTCTGGAAGGAATGTGGCAAAACAAATGAAAGTGTAGGAGTTATGAAAAAATTTCTAGAAAAAATTAGACAAGTGAATAGATTTCCGGAAAATTGAAAAGTGAGTATTATTGCACCAATTTACAAAGACAAAGGAGAAATAAGTAAACAGCAAAATTATAGGGGGATCAGTTTAATTGCAATACTAGGGAAAATTTACAGAGGAAATGCAGAAAGATTGCAAATATGGGCAGAGGCAGAAAAGAAGCTATCGGAATTTCAATGAGGATTCAGGAAAGAGAGAAGGACAATAAATAATGTACTAGTTATTAGAACAATATTAGATAAATACACAAGCAGGAAAAGAGGGAGAGTATATATAATTTTTGTAGATTCCAGAAAAGCTTTTGATACAATAGTGAGAGAAGCACTATGGTTGAAATTACAAAAGAAAGGAGTCAGCAAGAAACTTATTGTAAGGTTAGAAAAAATTATGAGGGAATAAAGTTTGGAACTAGAGTAGATAAGAATGGGTTAACAGAATTAGTAGAACAGAAAATGGGGTTAAGACAAGGCTGAAAACTTAGCCCTGCATTGTTCAATTTGTTATTTATTGATGATATAATAAAGAGGGTTGAAAAAAGTAACAATTATTGCCCAATTATTAGGAACAATGTAATACCAGGGTTACTATTTGCAGGTGACTTGGTAATAGATCTATAACAGTGACAGGATTACAGAGAGCGGTAAATGAAATTACCAGTTACTGTAAGGAATGGGGTTAAGAATTAATATAAGTCAAAAATAGTAGATTTTAAGAAGGGTGATAAGTTAAGAAAAGATTAAAAATGGTATTTAAAGGACCAAAAGATTTGAGGTGGTAAAGGTGGTAAAGGTTATTTAGGTATGAGAATGTGCTATAATGGAGGTTAGGGAGCACATAGGAGAAAGATAAGAGTGAAAGGGAAAATAGTGATGTCTGGGGTAAGGAGCTGTAAATACAAATTACCAGATATGTCAGTAAAGTGCCTTGAAAGAATCTATGAAGCAATACTAGAATAAAAAATGACATGGTGTGGAATAGTGGGGGCTAACGAGATAAGAAAGCATGTTGAATACACATATAAACAGTTCTGTAAAGAGATACTAGTTTGAATAAGTCAACGCCAAATGGAGTAGCTAGAGTGGAACTTTGAAGACCTTGCAGAAGTGGGGTAATTATAGAAAGTTGCTTAAAATATTGGTATAGCTGTATAAAAAGGATGATAATAATGTATTAAAGATCTGTCTAGAGCAACAAAAGAATGAAATGTGTAAGGACAGCTGGTGGACAGAGTTAGAGAGAACGTTGGACAGAATAGGGATGGGGCATACATGGCAGGAGGGAGAAAGAAATGTAAAAGGTTTTCGGACAATGACTAAGAACAGGATCGAGGACATGGACATTACGTGGAGAAGTCTGATAAGTAAGAAATGACTAAATGTATGCCTGAAAATGAAGAGAGAGTGGGGAAGGGAAACATATATAGACCCATGTGATAGATATGAGAGGGTTTAGCTTGGTTAAGACAGGAGCTATACTGAGAGGGGGTTCACCAAAGGAGTGCATTTTATGTGGAACTAAAATAAGCTTAGAGCATTATGTAGCGAAATGTAAAGAAATTGAACACTAGAGGAAATTAATATGGGATAAGAACTGGGATAATAAAGGGGCTTACGTAGTAGCAATAAAAATGCATACATTGAAAGGAGAGAAAAGAATAAGCGAGGTGAGGAAGTTTGCAGACAAAATCAAAGAGAAATGGATGAGTAGGGTAAGGAAGTTAAGGGGTAGAGAAATGGAGGACACAACAAAATATTAGGTTAAGGTCGTATAAGGGCTAGGATAGAGATAAATGGCCAGGGAGCCAATACCACTATCAGTCCGTGAATATAAGCAGCTGACAAATTTGTACCTAGATTAGATTTGTAAAATTTGTGATTAGAATTGTAAGAAAGTATTTAGGTGAGAGTAAAAATAAATTAAACTAAACTACAAGCTTAACATTTATGTCAGAGATAAAGAGAATGATTGAAAAAGCATGTAAGAAAAGAGTGTAATTTTCGTTTCAGCTATTCATTATTTATATGCAATTATATTTATGTATTTTTAAGCTTTTAATAGAGGTGTGATTAACCTTTATGAATAAGTGTATACTGCTAAGCTCCATTTCTCCTAGCAGTTCTATGAATCTATAGAAGCTTGCAACAGATCGCTAAGTAAACCCAAGGTGAATGTGTCAGGGATACATAGAAGAGGAAAGAATTTAGTGTTTCACGGTGTCAAGCACAACATATTGTTTAGGGTATGGGAACTTTACACTAGTAACTCAAATGATGAAGAAAGGTGCAAACTTGATTTTAAGAAGTGTCAAGAATCAATTGTTGTGGCATGTGGAGTGAATCAAACCACTGTTTCTTGGATCCGCTCAAAGAAAAAATATGAATCAGGTTTTATTACAGCTTTTCTTTCACCTAGAAAACCATTAACATACCAAAAACAATAGAACACTTGACATGATTTTGACAAGCAGATGGTTTGTAGAACAGTTTCACAATTAATAACTTTCATAACATAACTTCAAATTTATGCTTCACTTTGCACTGCTTGCAGTAAGATTATTATATTAAGTTTGTTTATTTATTTCTATGAACTTATAGTAAGATAAGTATAACATACTAAAATACTTATTTAGTCATATTTTATTAGAACTTAAAACTTCACTCATGTTAACTACTGAAAACAGGAACATTTTTTGGACCATCCCAGTCCCATCCTCAGGTGATTGGTATCTTACCACTATCTTCAAGTCGGTTGTCATGTGAACCTCTTGTAACTCACTCCCTCATTCAGAATATTTCTACATAAATGCATTAGACCACTCACCGACGCACATCAAAATTTAAAATCTGTAAAATGTTCTTTGTAATAATGCTTTTATGATGTTTCGAAAACCAGAGTCAAAGAACATTTTAGAAACATCAATTTGAAGCTGGAAGGTAAGTCAGCAGTAGCATTTCACTTTTGAAACAAAAACCATAACCTTGACCCAAATCCAGATTTATTAGAGGATGTGATAAACCATAACAAACTGACAGTGTTGGAGAACATCTTAATACGGAAATATAAACACTGAGTAATAAACTAGAAATGCCACCAGTCAGTTTGATAAAGTAACTCATAGTGCCAAAACCAGAGAGAAGACAGCATACAACAACAAAAACAACAACAGGCAGTGGTCGGATCTTTGAGGCTTAAAATGCAAGAAACAGCTCACTAAACTAGTCCTAAAAAATCAAAATGTAAATGACTAGTGTGAAAAACCGACTAAAATAGTTTTATTTATTAACATAGATTAAATTTAAATTGAGTCAATACCAGAAAAGTTTAAGTTAAATCTTAGCTTCTAAGCAGAAGATAAATCAAAACACAGTTAAAACAACGACTCTAGAAGTCTTACCTTGGTTCTGGCAACAGTAATCTATCATCTCCATCTGATAATTGATCCTGCAACATTAAAATGCATTGTAATATCAGTTTCTGTTTCCCATTTAAAGAAAAATACTTCAAATGTTCTTTTCACATTTAATTCTAAGCAGTGTAGTACATCCTTACAAAACCATTATAAAACCAAGACCTTTCTAAAGCTTATGACTGTATTATCAAATACACTATGAGTTTTACACAATCAGAGAATTTCCTGCAAACTAGACTTTTCATACATGCAGGAGTGGGTCAGTAAATCTGCAACAGAATATATAATCTGTGTGTACATTCTATTTCAGAATGTTACTTACTTTCACATAATCCACGTCAAACTTTAACCTTATGTTACAGAATAAGCACTTCACACTTAATAACTCTAAGAAGTTAGGGAAAGAAGTTATAAGAATGAGAAAGTTATAGAGGAAAACATATAATTTATATTATTTATAACAAAACATAGGTCAATCCTTTGTGTGGGTTTCTGGCATACAGCAATTAAAAATTTTAGCAGTCTATTAAAGTTTGCAATCACTAGAGCGTGGATTCTTATATAATTATATATATTCTATTATTTTTATGTGAACACACAAAAACAAAATACAACCAAATTATGGACACTGCTATACAAAGTTTCATTTTACATATATGATATATTACCCAAATGATGGGTAAATTAAATAAATTAGAATGTATAATTAAACTAACAAATGAAGTAGTTATAATTCTGGTAAATGGTGGAAAAAGAAGAATGAATGAATGGTCTCAAGTTCTCATAAAGAGTTAAGGCCACCTAGCTCTTATGAATTTATGAGATAAGCTAGCCTGCAAGAAAATGATTTTGTTTTACTTCAGTCTTTGTTAACTTATAACTGTCCACTTCCACTCATCCCATTTTTTAGGATGGCATATCAAATAAAACTGCATGTTATACAAAGTGACTAATGAAATAGGAGCTGAAGCTTTCTTGGCAGCGTGTATGTTCTAGACGTTCTCGGGCTTCGAGCCAGGTAAGATGTTGTGACATCAACGTTTCGGGAGTGTGCATCTCTCCCATCTTCAGGATGCTGAATGACTTTAGGGATGGGGGCGACACACACACACACATATATATATATACCGGTTGCCGAGGTAACTGACGTGGACCAATCAGCGAGCAGGCTCGCGATGGTGTAATGTGGCAGACTTCTCAGAAAACATTGCTGCTCTGGTCGCTGCTCGGTAAGCCAAATCTGTGTTTCCTGAGTCTCTCTTTTTCAAGTTTTAATGCAGGATTCCATGCAGCACTAAACTGTAGCCTGGCATCTCGGTTAAGAGTGACTCACTCTGTCGAGATAGCCAATGCCTCCTTAACTCTGCGCTCCCAGTACCCACTGCATTTTGCCACAATAGTGGTGAGCCTGAAGCTAGCCCTATGGTCTTGCTGGAAGCAATGTTCCACCAGCCCAGACTTTTCAGGTTGCAACAGTCTGATGCTTCTATCATGTTCTTTAATTCTGGTAGCTATGGTCCTGCCGGTTTGTCCGATGTACGGCACTCCACTTTCACGTGGAATGTGATACAACCCTGGAACAATTAGTTGCAGTTGGTCTTTGACCGGTCTCATCAAGTGTCATCAAGCCAAAAGAGCCGGACCACACATACATAGCTCCACTGAAAAGCCCACTGCTGTAGCCTGCATCCCATTTACCGGCAACCTTTCTGGAAAAATCAGCAGAATACTGGCAAGACACAACATAAAAACCATCCATAAACTGCCTGCAAAAATCAGACACTTGATGAGCCCAGTCAAAGACCAACTGCAACTTAACATTCCGGGGGTGTACCACATTCCATGTGAATGTGGAGTACCGTACATTGGACAAACCGGCAGTACCGTACATTGGACAAACCGGCAGGACCATAGCTACCAGAATTAAAGAACACGATAGAAGCATCAGACTGTTGCAACCTGAAAAGTCTGGCCTGGCGGAACATTGTTTCCAGCAAGACCATAGGGCTAGCTTCGGTCTCACCACTATTGTGGCAAATGCAGTGGCTACTGGAGTGCAGAGTTAAGGAGGCGTTGGCTATCTCGACAGAGTGAGTCACTCTTAACCAAGATGCCGGGCTACAATTTAGTGCTGCATGGAATCCTGCATTAAAACTTGAAAAAGAGAGACTCAGGAAACACAGATTTGGCTTCCTGAGCAGCGACCAGAGCAGCAGTGTTTTCTGAGAGGTCTGCCACATTACACAATCGCAAGCCTGCTCGCTGATTGGCCCGCGTCATTTACCTCGGCGACCGGTATATATATGTGTCGCCCCCATCCCTAAAGTCATTCAGCATCCTGAAGATGGGAGAGATGCACGCTCCCAAAACGTCAATGTCACAACATCTTCTTACCTGGCTCGAAGCCCGAGAATATCTAGAACAAAGAGACTAATGTTGCAAGATCGTCTAGACTCTTTCAAGGGAAAGTTAGAGATAGACCAGTCAGAGTTATCAGTGTCAGTGATATAGAAAATGCATTTCTGTATTTTAACCAGCTAATAACCTCTAGCTTCAATATTGAATGTTCTGAAAAAAATAAACAGTGAAAATAAAACCTAAAAGTACAAAAACTAAAGTTAATATGCTAAACGGGTTTACAGCAGAACTTCGTCAAATGCGTAATATGTTATTAATACTGTATCATAAATACAAACATAGTAGCAAGCCAGAAGATAAACAGAGATCTAAAAATTATAGAAATTTGTACAGAGAAAACAGAGAAAAGGCTAAAATGGCAGCAAATAATAAATTAATTTTATCAACAAAAAATAGGTGCAAAAATGCATGGTCTATCTTAAAAGGGATTACAAATACCTCTGTTCAAAAGGAAACTATACCTGTAGAACCTAACGAATTTAATAAGTATTTCATTAATGTCTCCAAAAATGTAGGTCATGAGCCAATAAAACTGTACATATTTAGATATGCTATAAAATTCTGGACTCCCAAATACCCCATCTCTTATTAAACTGGCATGAAGTTTCCCCAGAAATGGTCATCACTGCACTCACAGAATTAAGTACATCCCACATGCAAGAAATTTGTGGCTTTTTAAACTAAATAATAGAGTATATAATAGATGTAATAGTCATACCACTGACCTTTTTAATTACTATGATCTACAGGGATTAATCGCCAGTAGTTTAGGAGAAAATCGCGAAAAACCGGTTCCCGATCGGCGAAAAAATTACACGTCCAACTTTTAGCATGTACGGACACCACGGGACGCTGTAGCGCCATCGTTAGGCGTAGCGCCGCGATGGATACGTGCATACTATTCCCTACATGCCTCAAGATCTCAAAAGTTATACCAAGAAAGGTGATAAGACCTCACCATCTACCATTCTACAACACAAGTATCCATAATAAGGAAAACTGCAGAATCTTGTATTTTTTACCAGTTTGGTAACTATTTCTGTACCAACAATCTGCTATTCACCAAACAATTTTGTTTTTGAAGGGAATTACTGACTGTAAAATCAGTTGAATATGTAATCGCTGAAACTATAAAAATCTTTGAGAATAAGGAAACAAGTAGGGCTACATTTGACTGCATCTCACATAATATTTTAATTAACAAGTTAAATTATTACGGAGTCAGGGGGCATGAATTAAAATTACTAGAATCGTATCTTGGCCAAAGAAAATAAATGGTAGTGGTGAGCACTAGATCGGAGCTAGCTCCAGTAATAGCAGGCATATCCCAAGGATCTGTGCTGGAGCCTTTCCTATTTTTAATATACAAAATGACTTAAGTTGTAACTTACCTTGAAAAACTTTTACATCCTGATGACACAACTTAAATGAGCAGTAACAAAAATATTGATAAATTAGAACAGCAAATGCACTGCTCTTTGGAAAGTGCAAAAATATGGTTCACACTAAACAATTTAGCACTAAATATGTTGAAAACTGAAAATATTTTATTTTCTCTACTCCATAACAGTAATTCAGTAAATCTGCTAGGACTACATTTGGACACCACACTCACATGGGAAATACATAGCTTTTACCTTTGTAAAAGGCATGCTAGAATCTGGTATCTCTTAAAGAAATTGATCGATGCTCTGTACATAGTCAATTCAATTCATTTTGTCCTTTCGATCATACACTGATATCAGACATGTCATAGTATAAAAATTACATTCATGGCTGTTGTCATTTTTTACAATCACTTAAAACTAATTAACATTTAAAAACTCATTTACAGAATAAAATGAATGTAGCAGTAAAAAGAGTTTTACTCCCTTTTTAAAACGTATAAGATAAGATACTCCTATTTATCCTTAGTTAGTTAGTTTTTATTCATCCTTTTGATCATATTACATGATATAGGACACGTCAAGTACTTATAACTAAAAATTATACAATATACATATATACAACAAAGTTTGGAATGAAAACTGTATGTACAGTATAATTATATATTATACATATATAATTATTATTATATATTATTATATATTGTTACGTGTATAAGCTGAGCTAGATTTGGAAATTTCGGTATTCTGTAACATGTATTGATTCTAACAGAAATGTATGTCAAACGTAAATTCCGCTGACTGGCAGTCTGTTGGCATAAGGAAATTATCCACATGTGACCCAGACTGATTCTGCTGACCAGAAGAAATAATAGGTCAATACAGGCTTAAACACTCTCGCTATGATGCAAGCGGTATGATGCAAATTAATAGTTAGTGGGAATCGCTGAATTGACTTTTTGTAGAACCGCTATTTAAGCCTAGTAGAGTTAACCCTCAGGCAAAACGCCGCAGGGATGTCAGAGGAGACTCTATGTCGATCCCTGTGAGAGGTAACAGAAGTTAAGTTAATTGGGAGTCGATTAATAACACAAAACAACACTCACTTTTAAATTTTCCCGGAACCGGTTTCTGAGGGCTTCCCTCTATCTTCAGCCGGACATCGATGTCCGGCTGAAGATAGAGGGAAGCCCTCAGAAACCGGTTCCGGGAAAATTTAAAAGTGAGTGTTGTTTTGTGTTATTAATCGACTCCCAATTAACTTAATTTATACAACAACACTGTTTTCAACACTTCCATGAAAGGATTTGGTAACAGAAGTATTTATCTGACAGTGTGTCTATGAATACCATAACCCCCGCCGGACTCAGCAGATTATACCTCTCCGGACAAGCCCAGCTATACACCTGACACATCACCAACGGTAAGATTGTATTAAATAATTATGTCACCAAGTATTACCAAAGCACCCCTGGTCTCTCCTAGACTCAGCGGGTACTCTGTATGATTATTAGATTTCTTAAAATAGAGTTAGTCGGTTTTGATTGATATTTTATGTTTTATTTTTGCTCTACCATCCCTATAGCTACACCCCCAGTTGTAGATTAGGTTTGTAAGTCTTTCAACCCCCCTTACAACCCTGGTATGCAACATGTGGCGGAGGCTGCTGGTTTCTACCACCCTTATGGTCAGAAATATGGTTTCGATCCTTGTACCTCCAAACCCGCCTATCTTCATGTAATTGTATGGCAGAGTGTTCCATTTTGCAACAGTTAAATAATGATTTTCATACCTCAAATTCTCTTAAGTTTGCTTAAATTTTATTGCTATTTTTATTAAATTTATTATTTTCAAGTTTAATCATAATAGTATCTTGGCTACCCTCCCAACCCACCCTAACAGAGTTTAGATTATTTTACAAGTGTGAAATCAGTTTTATTATGAGTAAAATATTGTAATTCACAAATAATTTTTGTAACTATATGTTTGTCACACATAGATTTTCCAATAGCAGACATAATAAATAATGTCAAACACTGTTTTTATGCTTTCTAACTTGAAAAACTTTTTTTTCTGCAAACTCAAAGATTAGAATTTTTGTTTTGTTTGTTCATTGATTTCAGGTTGAAATGGTGATAATGATGCAATCTTTTTGTGCTATGAATACAGATTATTAATGCATAGTTTTTTTCAGGTTTATTGCTTTTGCATTTTCTTGTGTTGTTGTAATGATTGTATATTTTATATTGGCACATGTGTTGTGTGTATTTGATGTTTTGTGCTGTGGGCTGATTTCACTGACTTTTATAAGCACTCCTAAGTTATTGGCTAATTACTTAACTGTTCTATACATTCCTGACAAACGAAGAAGTTTAAGTATAGGAGATTTAACTGCATGTTCCTTTGATATACAAACTCCACCAATATCCTCAAATTCAGCTTCCAAGTCGGCACTAAATCACGAAATAATGTATCCTACAGTTCCCCAGAAGAGTTCTTCAACTCGAAAGAACGTAAACAATAAATTTCCATTGTCTTTAGAAATGTTGTTCACACGTCCAGCTATTGACCCAGGAATCTTTAAAGGTCGATTAGGACAGCGCATTTTTGCTTACTTGTACGACTTTGACTATGCTTAATTCTCTAAAATCTGATCATGTTTAATTTTAGCCGCATCTTCCCCATCATTATTCTGTGTAACTCACCCACCCACTCACTAATTTTGAACTTTTTCAAAATGTAGCTTAATTTTGTTTGAACCAAGTATTCTAATGTTAACTCCACAGGTGTTGTCGTGTTACCTCAGTTACTTAAAAATCTTTCTGGCATCATTAATATATGTGATTTCATGTGGTTTATTTACAAGTTTCTTTTAATGTTTCCGAACTTTAAGTTTCAGTGCAATGTTATTAATCACACAGTTTTTATCATGTGTAAGCTATCTGTTGTCCATTTACAGCATTTTAAAGGTGATGTTCAATTTGAATAACGATTGAGATAAGTCCAAATCAGTACAATTGAGCCATATTAAATAATGTTTGATTTTTATATAATTTCGCAACATAGATATAAATTATGAATTTCATTGATAATGAAGTATTGCTTCTGGTTTCACTGAAACATATTTTTATAAATTTTGTTTCAAGATGATATTTTCGATCATCTTGTTTCCATTTGCACCCCCTTAAGGCATTACTGCCATATAGTGATCATTTTCGACTGTATGACTACTTCCTATGCCACTAAGTGTGCGTCATGTGTGTTTAAATGTCATTTTTTTGCTGTAACGTTTGTGGAGACAAGGACTATCAGGAACCATGTGTATTTGTGTGATTTAGGAGAGAATGTGAACTGACGACTAATATATACTTATAGTTTTGATACCAACTCTTAGATTCAGTCGCGAGACATCTTAAGAGCGTATCTAGCACTTAGATATTGCGCGCTTGTGATATATTTTATTCGTATATAACGTAGGATGAAGTTCCCTACCTTTAGTTTGCCAGGCAGTAAAGCCTGATGTTAGTAAAGCGATACTAGGATAAGGGTTAAAAATCGCGAGATTCCCCCTAGTATAGCGATTAACTTTGCCTTCCATAAGTCAGATTAGCTGCGAAGCCCTGGTTATGGACGTTGGCATATCAGTTATGTTGATTAAGAGATATGTTGAGATATTAATGATGAAATATTATAATGCTGAAGACGTATTACCGATGCATCGTGAGATTTTAGCACGAGAATGTGCTTCTTTTTGTTGACTAGAGTGTGTGCGTGTGTATGTGTAAATGTGTGTCTACTGTACAGTAAGTTGGTCAGAGTAGTTTTCCTGATATTAGATATATTAAAGTAAGTCATACCGTTTGTTAATGATCACATTAATTTAATTTCCCCTCTCTAAGTGTTTGTCCATGCTTAATATTTATGTGAAACCTCGTTATTCTAATTGCATCATTTTAGTGTAAATTGTTTATGCCTACACAGATAAGAAATAAAACCACAACAAATCCAATATGGTTTTCCACTACTTTTGTAATATTTCATATGAGTTCTCGCTCAATAAGATGATCTTATTATTAATCTGAATTCCTTAAATTCATAACAATCCACACAAAAAAATAATCAAATTTCAAAAACTGTCGGTCTCTATCTTCCTTCCTCTTAGATGTTAAATTTTGTTTTGCCTTATCCCTAATGGCCAAGGGCCGTGAAATCAACACAGTGGTACGTTGTTTTCATAAAAGGAGAGAGAGAAAAAAAAGAAAAGCTCTATAGAATTAATAACTATGAGCTGATTCTATGACCAATCTAATTTCCCGGAAAAGCCCATAATACTTCAGAAAAAATAAAATAAAACAAAAGATAAAGAATACATAAAATTATTAAAAATGTGTCCTGAATTAATATTTAGTACCTATAATTCTCACTTAATGAATGGCTTTACATGAAATTTAAATTCTGCGCGAAACAGGAATCAATTCTTTTCGTAGTTACACATATGAATGTTTACCTCACCCACTCATGTTAAGCAATTCCAAACCTTGGGAACGCATTATACCCTCTACAATTTATAACTAACGAACCCCGACACTCAAAATACAGAGAAAAATGTTCGTTTACCCTCACATGTAACTCCATTTACAACACTCGGTGTGCTTAATCTCATTCAAAAAGTTTTTCTGTCTCTTGATTATAAATTATCTTTCTAAATCTATAGTTAAAATGGTTGGTATTTCACTGACCTGATTTGGACCAGCTAGCACGTTATTTCATTCTATACATACACAATAATACACATTAAGTTCAATAAGATAGCACGCGACGTATTAAGATGACATTCACCCATTAAACGATGGAAAACGATTTAACACACTGTTACTTTACTGCATTTTTTCTCTTCCAAAGTTATAAATACGTAGAACTGACCCACAAATCTAATAATTACATATCTGTACACGCTAGTACGCTGTGCTCATGAAAATAGCACGCTGCCGACTTTCATAGGCCAGCAAAAACTAAAATACTGACGTTGCGATTACACTGTGAAATATGAAACTTTGCAAGCTAAACGTTGATCGACAGGAGAGAAAGACGTGTACACGCTAAAGAACAAACTTCCATCGTGGATAAGTCCCGTGATTCATATCTGACACATTATATTTTCAAGCAATACAACGTTATAATCATAGTACAAAATTGAATCGAGAATATATTGACACATTGCTTCACTCACCTGTGTCACAAAAGTGTTATAATCATAGTTTATGAATAGGTATTATTTCTAACACGTATTAATATTATTTTCAGCAAAAAGCCCCTTCCTTCACCCGTTATTATAGACAACTAATTCCTTTATAAATCATCACTCTTATGAATGATTATTTGGTTATACTCATTACTTCCCGTTACTATAAACTTTTAGCAATGTCTCGGCAAATGGATTCCCCAGCCCTTTTCTTACTCTTCCCCTTCCGAGAAATAAAAGAATAATAACAACAACTACACCAGCGGTACACCGTGTTTTTTTTTATTATAAATCACTTCAATGTGACCTTATATTCTCTGTGCTTAAAAGTTATCAGTTATGATTGTTGTAACCAAATGCTTAGGATTTGTGAAGATAATGTATGCTTGTAGCACCCTTTGACCTTAAGAACAACCGCGAGGCGTTCTTAGAGGCTATTTTTAAGTGTTTATAGATTCTATTAGTAATGTGTTCTGTTCCGAATACATCGCAAGATTTTCGGAGACAGTTTTAGTGAATATGTATGCATATACCATGGTATCTTCAAGTTTCAAGCTTTCAAGCTATAAGAGTTGTTTTGTATGAACGACAGAGGTTACATCCTTTGGTGTTCGCGAGACCCTTAGGTTGTGTATGCCTCTCATGTTGATTTGATATAGATAAAGCTGTTATAATATAAAATGGGATTTGTCGCGCAAGTGTTTTCCCTATAAACATTGTTAAGTTAAATACTGATCAGTGTAAATAAAGAAGTTGTGAAGACAAAGTAGCATTAATGTTTAAGTATGAATGAGAGCTGCGCAGCGTGAATGTGAAGTTTTTGCTGTGGGGGAGACGTCCCTCAATCAGCTTACAGTGAAGAATGATGCTAGTATGAAAGAGAACAAATCAACACAAATCCTAAGATTTAATAAATAATTGTATTAACAATGATGATTCACTAGCAAGGAAAATGATTGAAAGCAAAATAAACAAAAAGAAAGGCACAGAATTTTTTTTAACTAAGGTGTTACCTAAGGTTCTAATTCATAGAATTCAGCTATGTTTCCCCAATTCACCTTTAAGTATTGATAAAGAAACCCATGACTTATATTTGTCTATCAAAGCAGACTGATCAACTTGAAGTAATTATCGTGGTATGCTATTCTAAAGGTACTTCCTCTTACACCAGTCAGCTTCTCTACCATTTATTGAACTTTTAATTCAGTGGGCAGCACATAACTCAAATACATCCTTTGACAATATTCATTATGGATCTGAGACATGACCAATGACCAAGATTAAACTAATCGTTATATTAAGTTCTGTTTACAGGTCACAGCACGATGAGATCTACAACCTATAAACCCCCTCCCCTTTCTGTTGCTATCACTCATAATTACCATGCTATAAAAGCATGCCTAAATTTGTTAGGGATTAATAAACAAGAGAAGATTTAATTATTATCAATTAACATTTCATTTATAAGACAACCCAATGCACTATAATTTAACACTTGTTTTTAACATCCAGTGACAGTAGAGTACATCATATCTCCAGATAATAAGATCGATATTGTTTATCGATATCTTTGATCACACTTTTTTTTTGCGAAAAGAAGAAAAGAAACATTATACCTCTTGTTTAAACAATCAGTGCTAAACCAGCAAATGTCAGAGTTACTTTTGCTATATTTATGTAAAAAGATAAAGTCATAGGATATCCTTATAGATTGTAAGATGATTGTATCAATGTGACCTCAATTACCATGTATTATGAAGGTATGGTATGTAACTCTAGAAACAATTACTCCAGTATCATCAAGACTAATTGTAACAAAATAGAAAGACATGGTTAACTCTGATATTTGACTGATGTTATGACAACAGTAGACATTTGTTAGGCGTAGGTCTAATCCAGTATATAGATGCTATTATGGCAAGTCATTAGACATGATTTTTGTAAATAATGCCCTATAATTTATAACAAGTACTATTCTTTAAATGAACTTCATTTTTCTTTAGCTAAATTGTTATCATTATTACTACTAATTATGTATAATTCAATTGTATAATGGTCTTATGAAGAATACTTGTAATTTATTCCAAGTTTATCACTAATATGTGAACAACCATACTTAAGTGGAACATCTATGCAGTTTCCATAGGTTATTTACTTATGTTATTCAGCCATAAGGCAAACATAAAATTTCATTTTTTTGGACTCTATAAACTTTAACCAATTTTTTTTCTCCTTCTACCTCTAAAAATGGTTCCACATAATTCCATACATGTTCCATTTATGTTAATTATATATAACCATAATTTGTAACTAGATATAAGAAATATTCATTTGGTAATGTGATACCTGAAAATCCCTTCCATTTAATTACATTCCCGTGAACTTTAACCCATCCACACCCCATAGAAATATTCTTGTGCATCAATCCTAACTCTGCATCATTTGTTTTTCTGTTGCGGCATGGATGAACAAACACGTCGAAGCATCAGGAAACACCACCACCACCATAAGGAGAAAGCAGAGGAGACACCTGGGTCCCTAGCAGTTACTCTTTCCTGGGAGAACCAAAGCACCCCAGATGACCAAGTATCACATCAGGAGTGGCACCCAAGACTACTCGCGTCTGGGAAGGCACTTAATCTTTCCAGAGGACCTCCTCAACTTCATGGACTCATGGCTTTCGCTGTGAAACCCTGGGTAAAAGCCAAAGCAACTCTACCCAGCAAACTTTTACAGTGGCTCAAATACAATAACTTATAAGTCACTCTTTCGTGTTCTCACCTGCAAGAACTCAGACCCAGCTGAGGTAGGCGAGTGTAAGCTAAGTGGACTATTCTAAAAAAAACATAAACTCCACTTTCGAACTTTTCATCGGCTCTTCAGTACAGACTTTTCCAAGCAATACCAAGGAGCCCCGTACGCTTGAACACGATATCATATAAACAGCAAGCCACAACCGAGGTTCTTCATCAGCTTCCCTGTTTTAAAAGACTAAGTACAGACTATCAAACTGGAGCAGGAAGCACATTAAACTGTTTTCTCTTTGAAGTTACATTACTTGTGACAGCTAGGGCCTTGTTAGACAAACTTAAAGAAGTAATTACAACCCTTCAGTGATCAAGTGTTGTGAAGTGTCTCCCAAAGCTATAAACTCATAGTGGTGGAACAGTGTGTTTCTATGGAACTATGGACTTCATTCAGCGTGGGATACTTCGAAACCAACCCGCAGCAACTCATTCCCATTTTCCTGTCCTCTGATTTTCTTTTTCAGGTGTTACAATTATGACTTTTCAAAAAAAAAAAAAAAAATATGTACATGTAAATGTTTGTATGCTCTATTGCCTATGTAAGTGTAAATTATTATTTTATTTATGTAAAAATCTTGGTACCAGTCGTTTGGATTTGCTGAGAGCAGCAAAATCTAAACGAGGGGGATGTGTTACGTGTATAAGCTGAGCTAGATTTGGAAATTTCGGTATTCTGTAACATGTATTGATTCTAACAGAAATGTATGTCAAACGTAAATTCCGCTGACTGGCAGTCTGTTGGCATAAGGAAATTATCCACATGTGACCCCGACTGATTCTGCTGACTAGAAGAAATAATAGGTCAATACAGGCTTAAACACTCTCGCTATGATGCAAGCGGTATGATGCAAATTAATAGTTAGTGGGAATCGCTGAATTGACTTTTTGTAGAACCGCTATTTAAGCCTAGTAGAGTTAACCCTCAGGCAAAACGCCGCAGGGATGTCAGAGGAGACTCTATGTCGATCCCTGTGAGAGGTAACAGAAGTATTTATCTGACAGTGTGTCTATGAATACCATAACCCCCGCCGGACTCAGCAGATTATACCTCTCCGGACAAGCCCAGCTATACACCTGACACATCACCAACGGTAAGATTGTATTAAATAATTATGTCACCAAGTATTACCAAAGCACCCCTGGTCTCTCCTAGACTCAGCGGGTACTCTGTATGATTATTAGATTTCTTAAAATAGAGTTAGTCGGTTTTGATTGATATTTTATGTTTTATTTTTGCTCTACCATCCCTATAGCTACACCCCCAGTTGTAGATTAGGTTTGTAAGTCTTTCAACCCCCCTTACAACCCTGGTATGCAACAATATATTATTTTAATATAATTATTATAATTATATATTAATAATAATAATAATAATAATAATAATAATAATAATAATAATAATAATAATAATAATAATAATAATAATAATAATAATAATAATAATAATAATAATTATCCTTTGAATACAATGATTTCAAGGACATGATACCAGAGTCAAACATGATTTAGATACACCCCACAATTGACTTAGCAAATCCATAAATAGCCATTGCTATCAACAACTAAAATTATTTAACAAACTTCCCCTCGAGGTAAAGGAACTGCAGTTGAAACAAACAGCATTTAATACTGTACAAGAATACCTCGATCTTAATATTCATGCCTCTGAATTTATGTAAATACATTGTTAAGATTATTAAATGTAAATACAATGTACCCTAACTCATAAGCCTTTATGTTACTTGATATCCTATTCAGTAGCTGTTAACTTTTTGTGACTAGTTAGAGTAGAAGAAATGTAAATATGTACACACAATTTGTTTCCACATAATTCCTTTAGCCTATGCTAAGTAAACACATTTGTAAATTTTATAAAAACTTGTATATAAATTTATAAATGTTTTCATCTGACAAAACCTATTGCTAATTGTAAGCTTAGTGGTGAATAAAGATGCACTCACTACATGTATGGCTGTGCAGATGGAAATGCAGAACGAGCACATAAACGTTATGAAAAAGGTACTCTTATTGTTACCGTGTGCAAGAACATTGCACAAATTCACCAAGGCTTGAGAGAAAATGGCGCATTTGAGAGGAGCACTAGGAATGTCGGTAGACCAAGAGCAGTACAAGCCACTGAGCTTAAAGAACAAGTTCTTTGTTCTAAGGATGCAGATGCATCACAAAGCACAAGACATATGGCAGTAAGGGAAGAAGCCCTGTATAGTTTTACATGCTCACCTGGAATAATAATTTCTGGAAGTAGACAAATTTTGTTTTCTTCTTGCCCCAAATCCCTATCTGCAGGAAAATGAGTACCCACAAACTGGATAAGCAATGTCAGTTCTATTATATGTGATGCTTCAATAACCAGAAACGCAAAGCATGTATTATCTTGATTTTTATTTTGCCTAACATAACATATGCAAAGAATTCCTTTCTTGGAAGTGTTGAAAACAGTGTTGTTGTAATAAATTAAATTTAAAGGGAGTAGATTAATGACACTAAACACTTACTTTTAAATTTTCCCGGAACATGTTTCATTGAGGCAAAGTCTCTGAAATATGCAAAGAACCATATTTCACTGGTGCATCCATCAAACTGAGATGTATTAAAAACGCCTTTAACACCTCAACTGACTTCTTCAGCACTTTTTCCAGCAATTTTTTCAGTATATACTTGAAGCTTAAGTTCTTTAGCATTTACACCTGACACATACAAGTTGTACAATGAAATCTGGCGAGATTAACAAGCTTCCCTATGATCTCTAACTTTGATAAAGGTTATACTTGTTGCAGATCAAAAACAAACATTTTGCTCCCAACTGGTTCTTCCTTCATTAGTTTTTGGACTGTTTTGGCTTTCATTTTGTTAGCTGCTAGTTGTGCTATGGCTATAGTTTTGTCTACTTCATCTGAAGACTGCTAGATTTTATTATACATCCTATACAAAAACAGCAGGCATCTGTGGCAGGACTGTTGAAATCAATGTATAATTAGCTTAAAAGATTTTAGTGAAAAATCACTTTTTCACTTACAACTTACATCCTGTAGAAGTGTTAACAACTAAAATATTACTAGTTCCATAATTTTAGTATATATTTACTTCCTAAAGGATGAAAAATAATCAGTGGTATTCAAGTTGGAGTTCAAAAAAAATCTTACTTCATCTTTTATAATCATTAAAGAAATGAATGACACGGATAAAATTGAAATAATTAAACTAGACAGAGGAAAAATACATCACTTCAAAATTTATTCAGTCTATAATCCTCCAAACAACACTCCTAATCTGGAAAATATCATAATAAATTCACATACAAACATAATTGAAGATTTCAATGTGCATTCAAAACTATGGGAATATGAAAAACCAAATAGTTCCAGGAAGATCTTGAAAGACCTACTTCATTCAACAGCTACAAAGTTACTTACCATAAACGAGATCCACCAAGTTTTATACACTATTCTGGTGCTGGTACAAACCCTGACTTACTTTTAGTATCCTCTGATTTATACTCATTAACTTCCAAACAAATCTTAGAAGATCCTGGCTCAAAACAGAGAACTATAATTGCCACTATTCAGCTTGAAAAGAAAAGTTGAACTCCTATGAAGTATAAACCTAGATGGAAACTTAAAACAGAAAACTGGAAAGATTTTACAAATGAATAAGAAAGCAAATTTGAAACACCAATAAATGAATCAACAGTCAGTAAATAAAACAAAGATTTATGTGATAAAATTTTGAAAACAGCAAAGAAATATTTGTATTTATTTCTCATCTTTCTTCTACATACAATTTTATTGATACATTGACATTTGTAAACAATTTCATTGATACATTGACATTTGTAACATTTCTTTCACACAATAACAAAATGACTTATTCCCATTTAACATACCCTTTCTACCTGCTTGCCTCGAGTCTCGGTCTCAATACACATAACCCCTGGTTTTCCGTGTATTGATGACCCTCCTCTCCCTTGTATCCCTCGTTCTAGTTTTCCAGCCCTTAATTGTTATTTATTCTTCATCAATCTTAACCATTTCTCTCTAACTTTCCCCTGATATTCACTTATATTTCTTACATTCTTTTCTCCTTTTACCAATAACATTTTTTTTATTATTAATACCTCCCCCCATCCCTAAAACTGTCCCACTTCTGTTGCCAAATTTGTTCTCTCCATATCTTTGTTTGTTTGCAATAAAGTATACTATGCCAATCTGTATCCTCTTCTCCACACATTAGGATTTTCCCTGTATCCTTTTCATATCTAATACCTTTCAAATTACTAACTCCTGTCCTTGCCCAGGCAAATCCTTCTCGCCCTAACTTATTACACACATCTATGTGCTTCTCCCTCCCCCACACTGTCTTTATTTCTCTATATATCCTCAATGATCTTCTCTCCCTTACACTGGTAAATATAACTTGGCTATCTAAATCTTCCAGCCTTAATTCTACCTCTTTCCAAAAGCCCCTAAAATAATACTCCTCGTTTCTCCAAATATGTCCCATACCTATCTGTTCCATCAGTTCCCTTAC
This sequence comes from Mantis religiosa, assembly GCA_030765055.1. NCBI lineage: Eukaryota > Metazoa > Arthropoda > Insecta > Mantodea > Mantidae > Mantis > Mantis religiosa. The sequence goes on along the minus strand of CM060952.1, from coordinate 87,625,848 downwards.
TTTTTGCGCCCAAGACTCTCCCCATTTGGTTCTCATCTGCAAAAGAAAACATTACTTGATAATATTGTTTTCCTCAAAATTAGCAACTCTGTATAGATATTTCAATGCCCTTGAGACAATTTTAACCCTTGTTGAATGTCTTCCCAACTCTAATTATGCTGTCCCATTGGGTGAAGCTACCGGTAAGCCCAAAATATATTTACAGAAAGATCTGTTAATAACATCCACCTCTTCCCATACTTCATCCACTGTCCATATCTCTGCCCCATGCAACATTTTATTTTCTACTATGGCAGTATAGATCCTTTCCAGCCATTTGACATTAATGTCAGGTAATTTCCTTAAACATGCTCTTACAGTACTCATGGCCATTTTACCTTTTGCTAGAGCCAATTTTTTCTGTTCAGTCCATTTACCATCACAGCTCAATCTTATCCCCAAATAATCAAACCACTTTACGACCTCTATTTCTCTTCCATTTATCTGCCATTTACGCAATCTTTAACCTTTCTTAAAAACAATGATATTTGTTTTCTTTTCGTTAACTCTCAACCCCCATTTTGGGCAATAACTACCTATTGCTTCAATTGCCCTTCTCAGCCCTCCAACAGATATAGAACCAACTACTAAGTCATCTGCAAATAATAAACCTGGGATTTCTTTGTTGTGAATAACTAGTGAGTGAACCCTTTTTTTAGCAATCTCCTCAAGAATATCATCTATAAAAAGGTTAAATAGCACCAGACTGAGTTTACATCCTTGCCTTACACCCACCTTTCTCTCTATACAATCAGTTACTTTGTTTCCCTGCAGCTTGATGCAGAACTCATTATTGTGATATATTTTGCGCAGTATTTCAATAAATTTACAACTTACCCCTTTGTTATTTAATTTTATCCACAATGCCTCTCTATTAATTGTATCGAATGCTTTCTCTGAATCAATAAATGCCATATAAACCCTCCCCCTTTTATTGCTTAAATATTTGTCTATGACTGTTTTGATAGTAAAAATATTATCAGTTGTTCTCCTCCCTGGTCTAAATCCTGCTTGGAAGTCTGATAGCTTCTTCTCCTTCTATACCCACTTCTGTAGTCTATTTGCTAAAATACCTGTCATGATCTTCCCTATAACAGAAAGTAAGCTTATCCTGCTATAATTTGCTGGGTCGCTTTTACTTCCCTTTCCTTTGTAAATTGGTGCTACCATGCTTATCCTCCACTTCTTGGGAACCTCCCTCGTTTCCAATATTTTATTAAATAGCCTTATTACTATTTTTCTACACATCCCCTCAGCTACCCATACCTTCCAAAGCTCCCTTGGTATACCATCAATCCCACTGGCTTTGTTGGCTTTTAACTTCCTAATTTGCTCACTTAACTTGACGTCTGTAATTTCCCCATCTAGATCATTTATTGAATACTGGCTTCCCAGGAATCTATTTCCATTACTTGTAAACAGGTCTGTCCTAATAAATTTTTAAAATGCTCACACCATTGGTCTGAACTTATATCCTCATTTCTTGCCCCCTCTTTATGTAGGCTTTTAACTATTGACCATATCTTTTCCGTATCATTAGTTTTTGCTGCATTATATAACATTCTACCCATTTTTATTCCCCATTCCCTCTTCTTTTCTTCCATCAGGCATCTATATGCCCATCTAAGTGTCAAAAAATGTTCTCTCTCCTCTCTTGCTCCTGACTGTCTCCATCTCCTTAACTCTTGTCTTACTCTCATTTTAGCCATTTTACAATCCTTATCAAACCAACATCTATTTTTATCTTGAAAACCTACTATCTTCATTTCACCCGCTGCCCTCTTTACACAATATTCTAATGCTTCAACAGCTTGCTCTATTTTATTGGTATTTACTAAACCACTTACTCTCACTTGCAGTAATCCCCCCCCCCTTCTGAATTTAGTTCCTAACAAAAAGTATCATGCTTTTCCTCTCTCCACTTATAAATTTCCACAGCACTTAGACAATCAGTGCCTACTTCTGTAAAGTTTCTACTAACTTCTCCTAATTTCAATTTCACTGAAAATGGCAACTCCCTAATATAACATTCATAGCCTCAAAATCTATTATCCAGTTGTCAATCCCCAGCGAGCACATTACCTTGTCCACCACACTCTGGCCATTTCTATTAATAAATGTATATTCCCCTTCTGTATCCAACCCTTTAAATCCATTACAAATCATAAGATTCTGCTCCTCACAAAATTCTAAAAGCTTCCTCCCTTCACTATTAATAACCTTATCTTTGCTCTGTCTCCTATCTGATGCATACTCTTTATCATATTCTCCACTTGGGTTATTCAGTTTAACCTGGTTATCCCCAATTCTTGCATTTAAATCCCCTGCAACTATTATTTCTACACTTCCATATTTATTTTTCAGTTCCTCTATTCCCCAACTTAATTTCCTGAACACATTTGTATCAAAATAATCTGATGTAGACGGTGGATTATATAATACAGCAATACACACCATTCCTCCTTTCTTAAATATATCACTCATGGATAGCCACAACACCGATTTACTCCATAGGTCCTTTTCTTCTCTCACTTTGTACCCCTTATCTACCCTTACAAAGCATCCTATACCACTTGAGGCTCTGCCCCTTCTGTGGCTCTTCATGCCCTCAATATTATAAAAGTAAACTCTGGAATCACTATATTTACTTCCCTTTCTAACCATGTTTCCACTACCAATAACATGTCACATCCTTCCAACACAGTTTGAACCTCACCACTGCACACTTTCATATAAACTTCCACATTCCAAGCCACCACTGAAAATTTGAATCCCTATACTGACCCTTTTCTTTCAAATGCGTATTTTCCTAAATTCACTTGCCGTCTAGTCCACACCCGCTCTTTTAGCTCTAAAATACTGCCCGAAGGCATTGAAACTACATTCAAATCTTCTTGATTCCAGCTGACTCCTTTATCAGTCATTCCACTAGTCTTCCCTCCCGCAATTACAACCAGCTGATCTCTTGAGCCAAGTGTTTGTTTATCTTCTCTCATGTATGGCGTCATCTGTTTTGCCGGCCTATCCGGTGACATCACTGGTGACGAAACTGCACTCGTCTTCCTATGCTGTTGTGACGTTGATGCTACTGGTGATGTATCTCCCCTCACCCTGCTCTGTTGTTCTGAAGTTACCACCATTGTCTCTGTATGTATTCGCCTTTCTTGACCTGTCCCATCTGCTGATGATATACCATCTTTGCCACGCGCCGTACGTAGGATGTAGTTCCCCTCCCATGCTATGTAATGCTGACTGAGTTCCTGTTTCACACCGTCTATCCATAAATCCATTCCTTTAACAAAGGCTTTTTTACTGGCTGCTCTTGCTTTTTTCATTTCCATTGGAGCTATTGATTTTAATTCCCTCTGTTTCTTTCCTAGATAGTGTTCAATGAATATTTTTGTCCCTTTTAGCTGTTTACTGCTTCTCAGCACTTCCCACTTGAATTTCCTTGTTGCAATTTTAACTATGATGGGTCTTGGTCTTGATTCTTTCCGTCCTATCCTGAAAGAGTCCACTATTTCCCATCCCACCAGCTTCAACTTTAATTTCTCTTGGAATAGCTCTTCTACGTCCTGCCAGGCTCTTCTGTCCCTTTTCTCATCTACACCAAAAATAATCAAATTCAGTTTCCTGTTTCCTTCCAAGTTTTCTAGACGAACTAATCTGCCTTTACACTCTTTGATTTCATCCTTTATCTCGTTCTCAAATTTTCCTAATACTAATTTAACTTCGTCGAACTTTTCTCCCATTCTTTCTCCTAGTCTGCTTTCCATACTTTTCATTTCCTTGGTGATATTTTTCAGCATTTTGCCTATCTGTTCCATCATCAGTCCCGGATTTAATTCTACTCCTCCAATAGCCAAAAGAGTGCATATTACCAAGATAAACCACCAATTTATGCCCATTGTGCCTTGTTCTTTCTTCTTAAATTTAATTTTGCTGGCATCGAAAGCACCTATCCTTGCTCAGTACATTTGTATATCTATCATCTTCATTTACGAGCGCACGCACTAACACGTCCGACCTCTGTCGCGTCCGGCAAGCAAGTCCTCGCAAAGAAATATTACCATGAGGATTAACTAAAAGCTATAAACCTTTTTGGAATTCACATTTAGACAAAATGAAAAAAAAAAAAAAAAGGACCTAGCTAGAATTGCAGCAGAAAAATATAAAGATACAAAAGAAGTACAAAATTGGAAAAAACTGAGTGCTCAATCTCAAAAACTATTTGTAGTTGGTTTATTGATACTCGTTACTTACTTTTTTATATTAATGAGAAACCAGTTTCAAAGGCAATCGCCTCCATTTTCACTCTCTTTCCAACTGGCATCTGTTGTTGTCTGCTCTCTCTCTCTGGTGGTGGAACAATGAACTTTTTTGTCAAATTATCCACTGGTGGGATTTCAAAGTTCATTATGCAATCCTTATTTTTCCATATGAATACGCTCTCCCATGTTGTCAATTTATTTTGGTTTATCACTCCTTTTAATAATTTTGGATTTGGATCAAAGTCATGATTTTCATTCCAAAAATGAAATGCTACTGCTGACTTATCTTCTTGTTTCAATCTGTTGTTTCTAAAGTGCTCTATGACTCTGGTTTTTACATTTCTTTTAGTTTGACCTATGTAGCATTTTTCACAATTCTTACAACTTATGTGGTATATTCCGGATCTGTTAACCGATGGGATTTCATCTTTTGTTTTTGAATTTAGCAATTTTAAAATTGAGTGTCTATTAGTAGGTGCGAGGGTGATATTTTGTTCCTTGAAGATCTTTTTAAATTTCTGAAATGTTTTTGGATGATATGTGAATGAACTGAATATGCTGTTCCTTTCTTTTTCTTTTGTAAATGTGGTTGCTTCCTTAATCGTTTTCTTTAGTTTAGATTTTATAATTTTCTTCAACACCAAACTTAGTTATATCCATTTTCTTCTCTATGTGTAGTATCGCTTTTTGATCTTTGAAATATTCTTCTTTTTCCATGGGTATGTTGACTAGTCTGTGTGTAAGGCTGTTTATTATTGCATGTTTATCTGTTATTGGGTTGTAGCTATTATTTTTTATGTAATTTTCTGAATGTGTTGGTTTGCTGTAAATTCCAAATTTTATTTTTGTGTTGTTCCTGATGATATTTAGAACCAAGAAAGAGAGTTGTCCATTGATTTCCTTTTCTATTGTGAATTTTATAGTCCTTTCTTGCAGATTGAGTAATTTTAATGCATCATCTAAAGGTTTATTTGGTACAATTGCAAAGATGTCGTCAACATATCTAGACCAAACTTTGAAGATCAATGGGAAGGACTTTTTAATTTGTGTTTCAAATGCACTCATAAATAAGTTAGCCAAAAAAGGTGAAAGTGGATTGCCCATTGATAACCCTGATTTCTGCTTGTGGTGTTTTCCATTAAAGCTGAAGAAGTTTTGTTCAATGCATATTTTTGTTAGAAAAATGTATTCTTCTGCTTCTATTGCTTCCATTTCTATTGTAGTAAGCCAATTTTTTTATACAGTATGTAATTTTTCTGTTGTTATGCTTGGAAATAAAGATGTGGCATCAAATGAAACCAGTCTGTCATTTTTGTCCAAATTTATATCTTTGATTTTTTGTTCTAAATCTAAGGAGTTTTTTAAATTTGCACTTTCAAATTTTGGGAAACTATTGAATTTATTTAGTAACCATTTGGCCAAATTATATGTGAGGGCATTTATGCTACTAGTGATAGGTCTCATGCCTTTCCCTGTTTTGTGAATTTTGGTAGCCCATATACTCTTGGTGATGTTGGATTCACTACTTTAATTTTGTGAAATTTTTGTTGTTGATTATTTTGCTCTCTTTTAGAGTTTTATTTGTGGTTTCAATGCAGTACTTTAATGGGTTAGCTTCTACAATTTGGTAGTTATTGTCTTCTAACAAATCTTCCATCCTCTTCATGTAATCTTCTTTTTCCAAAATTACTAATTTATTTCCCTTGTCTGTTTTAGTATAAATAACTGGTTTATTTTTAAGGGCTTTTATGATTTGGTTACTAAAATTAATTCTTTTTATTTTTAATGTTCTACTATTTTGGAGCATTTGTTTTTACTGTATTTCTATTTTCTTCACTAAGTGTTTGTGTAACAATTTGGATGTCAGCAATATAATCTTCAACTTGATTGGAATAGTCCACACATGTTTCTAAACCTAGATTCAGCATATTCAGCTCTGATTTTGTGAAAATTTGGTTTGATAGGTTAACAACATTGTTTGGATGATCTTTTAGGTTATGTTTGTCCTTTTGGTTCTTATCTTCAAAAGTGCTTGCTTACTGGCATAAATTTTTAAGTTTATTTTTTAAATTTGCTATTGTTGTCTTCATTTTTCCATTATGATATGCAAATAAATTGTTTTCAAAATTTTCCCAAAATATATTTCCTAATTGTTTGGTAAGTTTTTGATGCAAATTGTACAATTTTATTTCTAATGTATTTCTATTTCTGTAGTGTTTGTTCTTTTCTACTTCTAATACTTTTTTCTGTGCTGCTTTTTTTGTCTACTATTTTTATCAAATTTTACTACTTTTCTGACAAAATTAGGCACTATTTTTTTCTTAATACACATATTTATAAACCTTATGTCAACTGCAATTTTTCTCCTTTTTTCTTGTAATTTTCCGAAAAGTTTTATTTCATGTTTGTTTTCAAATGAGTGCTCAGTTCAAAAAATAAATTAACAACACCAAAAGAGAACATTTAAATAATTTTCTACAGAACTTGGACTAAAGAAAAAATGCAAAAAAAAAAGCATACATATTCATACATAACATACAAAACAAGAGTGACCATAAAAATACCTTTTATTTATAATAATAATAAAACAATTACAAATGACAGTGAAATAATATAAGACTTGAAGCTTTCATGGCAAGTGTTATTGATTAAAACTTCATGGGTGATCAGCTGTGTCAAAGTAATTAAATTCAAGCTTTTGGCCGTTCTAAGCTCCATGGTCTTCAACAACACTTATCTACTAAAGGAAATACAATTCAACTATTCCAAGACGTCAAAGAATCTTTCAACAAAACTTGAGATATGCTATCAGTTTTCATTGATTTTGAAAAAGCATATGATTCAGTATGGAGGCATAAACTTCTTGAGAAACTTTCAAAACTAGGCATTCAATATAACATGTTTAATTGGATCACTCAATTTCTCTCTCAACGTTTCTGTGCTACAAAATACAATGGCAGTACATCCAAATTCCGACAAATAAAAATGGGCCTACCACAAGGTGCAGTACTGAGTACAACTTTGTTCAACATCTACATCAATGATCTTCCTGTGGCTGTATCAAACACAGAAATAAAGACAGCTCTTTTTGCAGATGGCATGATCATGAGGACATCTTCCCCACAAATAGAGAAATCCAAAACTTCAATGGAAAAGGCTCAGATACTATTGGAAAAGTGAACTGACAACAATTTGATGAAAATAAATACTGATAAAACAACATTCAAAATATTTAGCTTAAAAAATAAAATCCCCAAACTAAATCTGCAGTTCAAGAAAACAAACCTGAAACAAACATATGAAACAAAATATTTAGGAACAATTTTTGATTCAAAATTATCTTGGAGACATATTGAAGCAGTAGTAAACAAATAAACAAAAAAATGTTCAATTTTGAAAAGATTAGCTGGAGTCAAGTGGGGCAGTAATCGGTAGACACTAAATGCCACATACAAAACATTCATCAAGCCAATACTTTATAATGCAGAGGTAATTATTACAAAAAACAGTTTTAACATAAATCACACAGAAGTATGCCAAAATCAGGCCCTGCGACTAATAACTGGTGCAGCAAACTCAACTCCAATCACGGCAATGAAAGCCTTAATTCGGAACTATCCAATACATCTAGCTTTAGAGGAGCAGACACTAATACAACATGAAAAAATGTTGTTGTTGTTTTCAAATGCTAGGCTTTGGCAATGAAGCCATTAGCTCACTTGCTCTCCAATATTTCTGTGTAGTGGGTCCGGCAGGTAGGACTTCACAGGTTAAAAGATGTTCTTCAGTCATTTCCTCTTCTTTGTTGCACAGAGGACAATTTGGACTTGTATAAATTCCTATTCTGTGTAAGTGTTTGGCCAAATAATCATGTTCCGTAAGTAATCTAAAATTTGCTACTGCAGCTTTACGTGGGATTTTTGGAATAATTTCTGGATTTTTAATTAAAATGTTCACATGAAATATGAAAAGATTTTATGCTACATGAAAAAATGTTGCGTTTAAAAACAACAAAATGGGAGAAAAGATTACTACAACCAATCAAGATGAAAACACAAACAAGTTTCCTATACAAAGTTATGGAATTAAAAACAGATCTTAATCTTCCTAATTCTAAAGAAAACATTTTAATCAAAGAAAACCCACTGACTTTTGAACCAATTAATATTCAATTAGATTTAGAACAAATAGTTACGAAATCTGAAACTTCCAAACCTGTACTAAGAGCACTAGCATTAGAAACTGTGAACAATAGATACCCACCTGAAGAATGGTTAGATATCTACACAGATGGATCTAACTTGGACAACAACTCAGGAGCAGGAATTAAGTGTGCACTGTTCTCATTCTATCAACCAGCAGAATGCCGCACAAGTGTGTAGTGTTTAACGCCCGCTTTTACTACATACGGCACCGCAGGCAATGACAATGATGATACATGAGATGAAGATGGAGCACCGGTGTAATGAGATGGCGGGGGAAACCGCAAATCTCACTTTGCGGTCGCCTGGGATCGAACCCGGGCCGCCTTGGTGAGAGCCAAGCAGTCTAACCACTGAGCCACGGCACGGCCGCAATGCATCATAACATAAGCACTGTAATGACCATAATTACTGGTTGATATGTGTGAACATATATTTGTAATTACTCAGAACTGTAAAGTAATGACATGATGTGCTGAAAAGAATTACTTTAAACAAGCTAACATGTTTGTTAAATTTGAGAGAGAACAAACAGTTCACTTCTTGTTAGCCTTACAATGCAGATCTGCAGAACCTGAGCCATTACATATGTATGAATGTATCGTAATCAGGGACAGTGTTTATTTACTCTAGAGAGTTCAAATCAGTTTTATTCAGTTGTTCTTCCACTTAAAAACCAAGAAAAAATGAATCAGCAGAATCAACTTGCAACTGAAATGCGACACAAGGTAATGCACCTGTCCCCTTATCACTACCAATCCAACCCAATTGTGTTAATGTGGGATTTCAAACAGAAATAATACTTTAAAACTGACTGATGTTCAACTACTTATTCTTGCAGAAACTGACAAGGTAGTACCCAAGATTTTTCTGCATATATGAGACATACAGAAAAACTACAGGACAACCTTTGGAATGAAATAGCATGTGACCATTGGAGCCTATAATAAACTTGCACGACTTACACGAGGAAGACAGTGACAATGACAAACTGTCTACTGAGACATAAGTGACATTGACAGGGATATGGATTAGTCACTACAGCTCCATTGGATTAGAAAAACAGGTAATTCATAAACTATAATTATAGCACTTAAAACCTATACATAGTAGGCCAAAATGCTTGTTCAACTTTTATTTTAACAACTGTATTATTATAAAAGTTTAAAAATTCAGTTTGGGTTCCCTTACATCTAGCTCCAAGTAAACTTGATGCTCTAGGATAATGTGCAAGAGAGATGGAAATATGAAAATAGTGGGGGTAACGAGATGACAATGCTGAACATGAAAACAAATCTGATTGGCTACAGTCCAGAACTACTCCCATTTGAAAAACATAATAGTGAGATAATCTCTAATTTTCCTGAAATTACAATTCATCTTTCTGATTTAGCATTTACTATTCAGATTAAGCTTCTTCTTTCTTTTCTTAAAGTTAAATATTACATTCTTGCAAATTGGAAATGTGTTGAATGCAATGTGATAAGGTGATAAATTACCTAAATAGTTAGCAGTAGTAGTAAATATATCACCACCGCCACAAATACTTACCTCAGCATCCAAGTGTAATGGCTCATCTTTAATATAAATCTCTTCTGACTTGGGTATAATTTCAGTTGTTTTTTCCAGAAATCCATCTCTCTCCTTGATTTCACTTGTAATGTTTTTGTTATGATCATCCTCACATATTTCAGAGTCTGGTTCCACTATAAAAGGCAAGACAAAAGAAGCTAACTTATTTTCTACCTGAACTTCTGAATCAAGAGTATCAAGTGATCCCAACTGCTGTTCAGTTAATGTTCTTTCTTTCATTTTTGTGATGGTGTCTACTTCATAATCAACTACATGTATGCTGGAGTTGCTGTCTGCTTTATTATCAACCCAATGCATGTTGGAGCCAGTATCTACTTCACGAACAACCCCATGTATGTCAGAGCCAGTGTCTAATTCATGATCAACCACTTGTTTATTGGAGCCAGTGTCTCCTTCATGATCTACTCCATGTATGTCGGAGCAACTCCTCTTTATAAAAATTGAAGCAAAAGGTACTGATTCACTTTCTGTATGATCATCAGAATCATGAGTCACTTCTGATTCACAATGAGGTTCAGTTGATGCTCTTTCCAGCAAACAAGGTTCCTGTTTGATTTCTATTATATCCATTTCATCTATGTCAATGTAATTAAAACCTCCAATTGATTATAAACTCCAATAAAACTGTGTTATACTTTAACAAGGTTCTAAACAAGGATGCCATTCTTGAATGAACTTAACTTCAGTTGAGTTCTCTGCCAAAATCTTCTTCAATTTCTAATCTACTGTCTGGGCATTCATCACCATGTGTGACTGGTATTCCCAGATTTGTTAGAAAACCTGAAGAGAAAGAAAACTGTAATCAATAATCTTGCATTGTTGCTAAAGTAAAATTTGCAAAGAGCACACAAAAGATGGTTCAAACACTTTCATATTCATGTATGTTAAAGGCAATGATATATGCCTGGACCAGGTATTAATCATTCAGCATTAAGATACAATGCAGGTTCAAAGAGCTTTTATATTTCTATTGCCAACACTCCCTAGAACAGTGGCTATGCTAGTTTTGCAATACATTCCCACCAGATTGCTTTTATTCCTCCTAAGTAGTATTTATCTCAGTCCATAGAACTTTGCCTTTAATTTGTTTCTCTTATGACGAAAGAAGAAACTCAAGTTTGATAAGTACAACAGCAAAGGTATGGTGCCAATGCAAACTTCAGGTATTGGCCAAAATCTTGTACAGTTATTTGTATATTTCTATGCATTTGCTTCCTGCTTATATAGAACATAAACTAAGAAACGTGTAAAAATACAAATAACTCATTGCACCCTTTGGGTATACAAGTTCTAATATTGTGTGGTACTATCCCATACAACCATGAATACTGTTACAATTTTTGACAGTAGCTGTACTCCCTTTCCTTAATTTAACTACCTACACCCTTTTGCAATACAGTGAGAGACTGACTGTTCTGTTGTAGAAGCAGTAAGTTCTTGATGTTAACCTTTAGGATAGAGTGGAGGAGTTAAGAAAATAATCTATTTCTGATACCTTTAAATAAGGTAGGCAAATCTCCAAGTGAGTTACTCATAGTTCTCCAAAAATTTAAAAGAAGCAATATCCAGCACTTCTTTAAGACTGGAATGATATAAATACCAGAGGCAATGAAAACCATGTCTTGAGTGCACTGCAGTGTTAAAAACAGTGGTGACACATGTACAAAGAAATTTAATAGAAAGTCCATCCATGATGGCTTATGAAATGGCCATTCAGAAACTACTTGGCCTGACCACTAAGCAACGAAGTGGGACTTATAGTCTCAATACAGTGAAAAAAATACCTCCTTACAAGAAAGCTGAATGGCAGAAGCTCTTAAAATTAAAACGCTTACTTCAGCATTATAGAGCAGATGGTCACAGGATCATTTTCACTGATGAACAAATGTTCAGTGTTAAGGAGACTAATGCCTAAAATGACACAGTATATGCCGGATCTGTATAGAAGCTGCTGAAAAAAGGTTCCAAAGGTCCAGAGGGTCCTTCTATGTTGGGGTGTGACCTATAAATGAACCATGGAACTCTATTTTGGTAAAAAGGAATCAAAATTTCAGCCAAGGTGTACCAGGAGACAGTGCCAAAGAGTGGTCAAGAACCTCAACACCTCTCGGCTGATCTTTCACATCAGTCAGCTGAGCACTTGCCTACTGTGCAAGGAACCCTGGGTTTGATTCATACATCCACTTAACCAATATTATGCTGAGGTACAAAAAATAATTTGTAAGTTATTTGTAGTTGATTTTTCACATTACGTCACTTACATTTTTATTTTCTGAGGGACTACTCTAAGTGAGAAATTACCTGGTAATTGACATTGTTGCTGCATGTGGTCGGCTTGGTAGGCTGTTGCCACATTAACTTGCTTCTGTTTGTTCTAGGATGTGAAAAACACTAATGTTTGCGAGATAAAATTCTCAATATATAGGAAATATAACACTTAAGAGTTATAAAATCCTTATGGTATCACTGTTTATAACACTACCCAATATTTGAAAATTTTAAGAAATTTTTAAGTCATTGGTTTTAATTTTTAATAAAAGGTTTTTAATTATAAGGTCTTTTTAGGTCAAAAAATTATATTGTAAGGTGAAATATTTATAATATTTTGAGGCTTCAGTGAGATACTTGCAGCAAAGAATCAGATGCACACATACATGTGAAAACAATGGTAAATTTCCATGGGAACCATAGCTGTTGCAATGTGGATGATGTCATGTCTCTGATGAGTGCATTCTTACTACCTGACTGGTCGGCAACCTTACAAGTCCCTGAAAGCTCCTAACGCACCTCCCAACTATCAATCACAAGGAAATTTCTTTTGGGAGCTGTTGTTTCCATTTTCAATCTCGAAGGTCAGACTGTTGTCTGAGTTTTCTCTCTGGTGGTGTAACTATGAACTTCTTTATAAAGTTATTGACTGGTGGGATTTCAAGGTTTATTACTTGGTCTTTTTATTTTCATTTTAAGATATTCTTCCACATTATCAGTTGGTTATGGTTTATTCACATCTTTTAATATTTTTGGATTTGGGTTAAGGTCAAGAAGTTCATAGTTCTACCACCAGAGAAAAGTCTGTGAGTAACAACAGACAGCAATCGGACCTACAAGGTTGAAAATGGAAGCAACTGCTCCAAAAACTAGTACCTCAAAAAATAAAAATGGAAGTGCTGTAGTGTGAAAAACCAACTGCAAATAGGTTTATGAATTAATTTGCACATCACATTTACTAAGTTTCTCCAAATATCAAGTAACAAAAAATAAATTTCTTTTTATCTCAGAAAGAAGAATGTGTAATTCTGAAAGTATTTTCCCCCCCTAATTCAAATATGATGTCGGGTTTTCCTTGCCAAGCAAGGTTTCAAGAGAAACAGGCATTTATAATTTCAAATGCTTTAATATTTTCCACATTCTGAACGACAAAATATTCATATACTCTGACTTGCCTAGAAAGCAAGACATGATTTTCTGCTATATTTTGCCTGTGGAGCATCATTCTTGATGGTCCAACAATAATCAGCCAGCATATTAGAATTCCAATTGCCTTGATAACTCTATTCTATAACTGAAATCTCCTGATGAAAGTGTTCTCCGAGTTCATTGCTCACTTTGCCAAGATTGTCCGGGAAGAAGTCTAGATGTGAATGCAAGAAGTTGATTAACTTTGTATCAAATGATGTACAGATATTTTCATGGGATGAGCAATCCCACAACTATAGATGTGTTGACAGGTCCCTGCAATTATGAAATTTACATTGAGGATAGGTTGCCTATAGTTGTTTATGTGCATACATTGTGTGTGTGTGTGTGTGTGTGTGTGTGTGTGTGTGTGCGTGCGTGTGCGTGTGCGTGCGTGTGCGTGCGTGTGCGTGCGCGTGTGTGTGTGCGTGTGTGTGTGTGTGTACGCATGTGAATAAACTGACAGATTTCTATGGTAATGAAATTCAGCCTGAGGTTAGTTTATCATGCTTATAGTGAGTGCATGTGTATACGAAATAGCTGATAGGGACCTCTGGTACAGAAATTCAAACTGAGCTTAGTTTATGATGATCAGTAAGTATCTATATAAATAGGCTGACAAGCACTTGCTGTTTGTTAGAGTGTGTATTAACATATTTCAAATATGTTCTTGAGGATTATACTTGTGCAGTTTTGTTCGTACCTTCTATGTATGGTCAAGTAGTAAAAGGATGGAGTCTTTCCTTGACATTCTGCAATGATTTCGTTTCAATAGTGCTTTAAAAAGTAACAAGACAGGTGGATTATATACTTCACTGATGATCACATCTTCTCTCAAACCTTTAATTTAGCTATTTTCATTACTTTCTTCTCATCATTTAACTTCTTTTATATGACAGTAATGGCAATGTACCCCATTTATTAACTATACAACACTCTACTCTATGATTTACATATAACATACTGATATTTGATGTATTCTATTAATATTAAGGAAAACAAAAGCTAGAAAGTAAGAACAAAAGCAGAAATTCCAGCACTAGAGAAAATCATCTGGAAACAGTTAATAGCTTCAAGTATCTAGGAGCAATTATAAATAATAAAAATGATGAAAACGAGGAAATAAAGGCTCGGATAACAGCAGCAAACAAAGCATATGCCTCATTACAGAAAATATTAAGGAATAAAATAATATTCCCTAAAACAAAAATAAGATTATATAAAACATTTATTAAAACAGTGTTAATATATGGCTGCGAGACTTGGACATGACTCTAGCCATGGAGGAGAAACTATTAATATTCAAAAGGAAGATACTTTGAAGGGTATATGGACCAATTAAAGTTAATGGAGTATGGCGAAACAGGTATAATAAAGAATTATATGAGATATACAAAGATATTGACATAGCACAAGAAATTAAGATTAGAAGATTAAGATGGGCGGGACATGTTCAAAGAATGGAAGAGAAACGGATCCCCCAAAAAAAATGTTAGAAGGAAAATTTTACAATACTAGAGCTAAAGGCAGACCAAAAAACCGTTGGGAAGATACAGTAAGAAGAGATGCCTTACAGATTTTGGGAGTCCGAATGTGGAGACGAAAAGCAGAAGATAGGGATGATTGGAGGCAAAAACAGAGGGAGGCTGGGGCCCAAAAGGGACTGTAAAAGCCATATAGTATAGTATTAATATTAAGAATGAAAGATAGAGCACCAGGGGAATGAGATGGTAGAGGAAACTGGAGATGCTGGTCTCCCCTGCCCCAGTACCATGTTGTCCACCACAAACCTCACTTTGCGGTCGTCTGGGATAGAACCCGGACCACCATGATGAGAGCACAGTGGTTTAGCCACTCAGCAACGTCATGGCCTTAATATTAAATATGCACTTCAAATACAAAAATATTAAATAATTTTTAACATGCACCTCAGGTAGGTAAATATTGAATATATAGGATAAATTGCATATAATGGTGCTATATTGTTATCTTATACAAATGCATCATGAGAAATTTATTTTAGCAATGATAGTGGTTTACATATTTCCGAAGTTTTCATTCTTTTATTAGTGTAATGTGTGATGGAAAGTAAATTTAAAGCTTACTTGCAAAAACTATTTGTAGTTGGTTTATTGATACTCATCACCTTACTTTTTTATATTACTGAGAGACTAGTTTCAAAGGCAATCGCCTCCATTTTCAATTTCTTTCCAACTGGCATCTGCTGTTGTCTGCTCTCTCTCTCTCTCTCTCTCTCTCTCTCTCTCTCTCTCTCTCTCTCTCTCTCTCTCTCTCTCTCTCTCTCTCTCTCTCTCTCTCTCTCTCTCTCTCTCTGGTGGTGAAACTATGAACTTTTTTGTCAAATTATCTACTGGTGGGATTTCAAAGTTCATTATGTAATCCTTATTTTTCCATTTGAATATGTTCTCCCATGGTAAATGACAGGTATCAATAAACCAACTACAAATAGTTTTTGCAATTAATTTTGACGTCACTGTTACTAAATTCCTCCAAACATATAATTAAAGGTTACTGTCTAAATTATTGCTATTCTAAATAATAAAATTAAAAAATAGGATCTGTTTGATGATGAGAATGCTATGAGTATCTGTAGCTCCAAGCACCCTCCATGATCAAGAGGTTCTCTGATTCCTGAACTTCCAGGTTCAAACCTGGCAGAGGGCGATGGAATTTTTTTCGGGTGTAGAAATCATTAGCATGATATCCTTTGAATGAAAAGTAAAGCTGGTGGTCATATGCTATAGAATTACGGCACAGAAATGAACCTCAAGCTCCATAAAGAGGCCTATGAGCAAAATTAATTGGTGTTTCATGCCCAATATAAAATGGAACACTCACACCACAGCAGTAATGGATCACCCATAATTAAAGCCTCTATTTTTATTTCCTGCTGCTAAAAAGTGAGAGAGAACGATGTAATTCCATTTGGAAGTGTTATTTGGAGCCCATGCTTTCTCTTACTTAGCCTATAACTCATCCCCCAATCTTTTTATGAGATTTTCATAAAACAAAAATAATGTCCCTACTGGAATCAAAAATCCAATTAGCATCTGACTTCAATCCTGAACTTATATCTAGACCATTGAAATTAAGCATCAAGATAGAAATTTAACAGAACTTGGCTTTTACTGTGTATTGCAGCGGCTGAGGGAATTAAGAGCATTGTCTAGGTGGCTAGAGCATTGCCAGCAATACAATAAAGCATGTGCTGAAAATACCAACACGAAACAACAATAATTAATAAACAATAATAATAAATTAATGAGAGTAATGAGTTGACATTTCTCTGTCTGGGCGTATTTCGCAGTTGGCAACAGCCTGCTAGGATATCACTGCTTTCCGCGGCAGACGACAGCCGTCTAAGTACAGGATACGCTTTCGTTCTTTGCGCATCTCAAAGCTGAAGGGTTGGCAACATCATAGACATCTCAAAGCACATTCTAACTGATAAGGGAAATTTGAAGAGTGTTAAGAGAATTGTTATAAAAAAAGGTGAGGTTATAAGCATTTTCCAGGAAATAGATAAATAGCCGGAAGATTTATATATACAATGGGGGTTTTCGTGCACTTCTCAGAAAATATACTTACTAAATATAAGAGCTTCAGCAACCGTTTCTAATATTCAGCTACCTGTTAACCATAGGTCTCTTAACCGATGAAGTCTACTTTAACTGGAGAGTCACACATAAAATCTCACAAGCGTTTTCCTTGTCAAGAGGTTAATTTTAGATGCTACTGCCAGACAACAGGTATTGCTACTGCGCATTAGAACAATTAGAACACAATCAATAGTAGCCACCTGTAGCTTTTCCCTTTGAGAGCGTGATTTTTCATAGGATGCTTTAGTGTCAGGCTGTGCCCGGCTCGTGTACAAACATTTAATAGGGGAGAGGCACGGGTGGTGTCCTTCCACAGATTAAGTACTTCTGACTTCCAAAAGTTTACTGTTCTATAGCAACTTCTATATTTAGCCCTAAACCGATCCAAACAAAATTAAACTGGCAACATGGTGTTGGATACTGAAGCCACGCCTAGCAGCGACAATGCTAATTGACGCTAGCAGACAGTTTTAACTTCCTGACCACGATACCGGATGTAGAGTATCCCAGTACTACAAACGGAACCAGTTAACGCACGTAAAAGGTGTGAACGAAATATTCGAATAGAGTGGTGTTATAATGAATATATTGCATGATAATGGAATTTAAAGTTGAATTTTAGTGTATTAAAGCTAAAATAGTCCTATACTTTCATTCTAAAGATTGTTTTGAGGGTATTTTTTCAATTGCTCATTACTGTATGTTGGTAATATTAACCATCCCCCTCCACCTCCTGCAATTGCAAAACATCAAGCTGGAGATCCAACAACCGTACTGTATACTATGAAAAATCACGCTCCCAAGTCTTAACGTTGTCGTAGTAGGTATTTTATTTTATTTTTTTGTAATTTACGTCCTCCAACATTAAATCATATCGGACGATAAATGGAATGGGTGAAATGATGCTCAAATGAGACCAGGGACCACAGAACTTAGAGTTACCCGACATTCGTCCTTCAGGATAAGGGAAAACCCCGGTAAAATCCTTATCCAGGTAACACACCCTAAGCGAGATTCGAACTTGGGACCTCTTGAACGTGAGGCAGACACGCTACCAAGGCGGGCGCCGTAGTAGTAATTTCCATATCTTTCTATTTCAAGTGTTCATAATTATGTTCTAATTCTGTAGGTATCGTTCTTAATGAGCTAAGGTTAAATTACGCGAGCTCTTCAGAAGATCTAACTGCATTCTAGCTGCTGTTCAAATTATTTTAAAGGAACTCATTAAAGCTCACAAGAACTAACTGAATATGTCATCCGCAGCGTACAACATTAAAACATGATCATCCGGGCTAGGTCAGTATGAAAAAACCAACACTTATTTATATTATACAATATTAAATCTTTTACTTGAATACAATCACCAAAATAAAATTTATAAGTAGATATAACTACGTAAGCATTTACATGCGTAAATACTGTAGGAAGAACCACCTGACATTACGTGATAGAAGTATGTACTTTGAATGAGCGTGGAATAAGTCAAGGTGTTTGTTAAATTCGATGAGAGGATACAATACCCTTCCGCTGGTCTGGCAGAACGTGTTTGGTCACATTATATCTTTGTTTATGAATGGTGCATAATCTCTATTTACTCTTTGCTCTAGAGAGATCAAAGCAGTACTATTCGGTTACTCATCCATGAAAAAGTGTATCAGCTGGATCAGTGAGAAGCGATCCACCTTTCCCCTTACTACTGCCAGAACATTCCAATTGAGTTAATGTGGGCTCAAATTATGTTGCAAATAGAAATAATATTTTTAAACTGACTGACGAACGACTTATTCACGAAGAAATTAAGGAACACAACAAGATAGGGAAAATTGCGTGACACTTCAGATAAACTACAAGAAGACGATTTTTTTGAAAGAAATTGACGTAATAAGATTTTGCAACCTATCATCATAAATTTGTAGTACTCAGACGATGAAGACAATAACAATGACGAATTATCTGTTAATGATTCACAGCTATACGGATGCACCGCTGGTATTTTCATTGTATTAGAAAAATAAGTAATTCATAAACTATAATTAATTTTAATCAAATATTTAAACCATTTGCCGTAGTATACGAATATCCACGTTGCAATTGTAATTTCAACAAGTGCATTATTATAAAAGTTTGGAAAATTCAGTTTGCGTTAGCGCCAAGAGCACTCGCAAGTGTGCGAGAGAGAGAGAGGGGGGAAAATATTAAAAGAGAGGGGGTAACGAGGTGGCAACGCTGAAGGCTCTAATGCATCTGATTCGCTACAGGCGAGAGCTCATCCCATTTGAAACACATAATAGTTGTGGGATCCAATGAGAGCAAACCTTTTTCACGATTAAATAATCACGCAATATTTTATATATGCTGGTGGAACTATTATGTGTTTCAAATGGGATGAGCTCTCGCCTGTAATAGTTCCACCAGCATATATAAAATATTGCGTGATTATTTAATGGTGAAAAAGGTTTGCTCTCATTGGATCCCACTTTTCGGTCCGTCCATGGCTACTGGTAGGCCCAACTCAGCCTGTGTGTTTGTGTGGTCTTATTCTGTCTGTACTTTCTGTAACTAGCAGTTAGGTCTTATTGTAAGGAAGTAAATATTTGATACATGTCAAAAGTGAATTTTAAAAATACTACGGAGTTTGACAAACCTAATAGTTCTTGGAAATACGTCGGGATTGACACAATCTCAAAAAGATGCTCGCGTCGATTGGTGTACAAAAAAGCTCAAGAAATACAATGGCGGTGCCTCAAAAGACGTAGATACGGTTGTAACGGGCGATAAATCATGGATATATGCGTACGAGCCGGGTCGTAAACAGCAGTCGACTGTATGGGTGCTTCAAGATGAAGCAAATCCAACAAAAGTTGTTCGCATTCAAAGCACTTCGAAGCAAATAGGCACTTGCTTTTTCAGCAACACTGGCGAGGTGGCAACAGTGCCTTTAGAGGAAAGTAAAACGGCCAATGTAAAATGGTACACAACCATTTGTTTGCCGGAAGTCTTCGGTGAAGTAAGGAAAACCAACAGAACCGTAGGATCGTTCTTCATCTCGACAATGCGAGTGCACACACATCTCGTCTAACAACAGATTATTAGAAGGCTCAGAAAGTCGAATTAGTGGGTCATCCGTCATACAGTCATTATTTGGCACCCAATGTCTTTGTCTTTTTGTTCCCGATCAACAAGAATAAATTGCGAGAACAACGATTTTCGTCGGTAGAAGAAGTCGTTGATGTCTTCAAAAACCATGTTTTAGATGTGACCCAAGAAGACCGGGATAAATGCTTTGACAAATGGTTCAAACGGATGCAGAAGTGTATTGATCATAAAGGACAATAATTTGAAAGACAATAAAGCAGTTTTCAATCTGAAGTTACTTTGTTTTAATTATTGTGCTCAAAACATAGTGTCCCTCATAAAATGAGTAACCGAAACACGTATATGCGTGTCAAAGTGGTTGTCAGTTCTCTTTGAATAAGGTGAGTGTAACACTCACAGCGTATAGCTACCTCTCTCAAGTAAGAACTCGTAATTTATTTTTTTAATTTCTTAGCTATGGGAAGATGACGACATTTCAAAGTCATCGCCAGCTCCTAAAGCTTATGACTATTGCTTAAGCCTAATCTGTATTCCTATTTTCTCAATGTACTTATAAGGAAATATCTAATAGAGAATTACTTCTGCAAACGTTTATCCGGATTAGCATGAAGAGATAGCTGAATAAGGTTTCGTTACAATAGTTCGTTGAAGAATAGGTAAAGATCACGTGAGAACACCACGTCGGATTTTTTTCCCTCAGTTTCACAACAACACTATCTTATTGATGTGTTTTAGCCTTGTGGCATCCCGACGTATTTCCAAGAACTATTAGGTTTGTCAAACTCCGTAGTATTTTTAAAAATTCACTTTTAACATGTATCAAATATTTACTTCCTTACAATAAGACCTAACTGCTAGTTACAGAAAGTACAGACAGAATAAGACCACTCACACACAAACACACAGGCTGAGTTGGGCCTACCAGTAGCCATGGACGGATCAAAAGGTGTTTCACTCTTCTCTGCACTCCATGGCTTTGACTTCCCAGAGGATGTACGCAGTTTTCGCCGAAACGTCGGGGAATGAAAACAACTTATAAGTAGGGGTAGTGATTTTTCGCAAATGCGATGTAGCGCGATAAAGTGCGAAATTGACTCAAAATGCGATATAAACGCGAAATCGAAGAATTTCCAAGTAATTATATTTTCCCAATGCTTTTTCTTCTGAAAACTTTAACTGAAGAGTCTGTAGAACTCTTGCATATTTAGAAAGTTATAAAGTAGGTGACCACTCTTCTGGAATGTGGAAGGCAACACTTCCCGCTAAATTAGCTTATTATTCCACAATATTAGTTATGTTTGGTACTGAAGCGAGTTAGTTATTTCACAAAAGAAACTTCTCTTACCATGCATCACGACTCTCAAAATCTTCACAGCCCAGTTGAATGAAAATTTCAATCCTTGTCTCCGAAAACCAATAGCAACCGTAATTTTAAGGAAGTGATAAACACATGTTAATTCCAGTTGGATTTCTCACTTGCCAAAGTTTCGATTTTTATTGTTCTTTCGGTTTTACGAGCAACTTTAATTCATTCTTTGCATAGGTCATGTCATTAAGTGCGAAGATGGTGAGAGCGAAAATATCAAATAGCGGACAGAGAATTTAAACTTGAAAGGTTTTATATTAGTCAAGGTGGAATTTTAATGTGAAAGTTCTGCAATCAGCGTCTGAATTGGCAAAAGAAGGATGTTTTAGACAAACACGTTCGAAGTAGTGAACACGCCAGTGCCAATGAAAGCTTCAAGAATATACCAGAAGAGGAAAAACAAGGAGTAAACCGACAAGCCAGCATTCAAATAATCCATAAAAAACTGAAAAGTGCAAAATCTGAAAAAATGCTTTTGTTGAAGACATAGTGAAGATGTTTTTGAAGACGACACCCCTCTTCAGAAAGTGGACCATCCAGCTTTTCGGGAGTACTTGTCGAAGTACCTGTCCTTACGGTCAGATGCCACGAAATTAACGAGATCATTCCCGTATTTTAACTTCACTAAGCCAGAAAATGTATATAGCTAAAAAATCTAAACATCTAATTCAATGTAGGGGTGTAAAATTACACAAAACATATTAAGGGCAGTAATCTTAATTTTGTAACATGGTAGAGCCTAAAGGACTCGAACTTAAGTAGTTTTAGCTAATTTAAATCGATTTTGCGTTCAGGTGTGCGCCAAGCTCTGGAGATCTGTCCAAGGCAAATAAATACATTGCGACGTATGCACCTCGCTGTGGAGAAGCAAAAATCTGAAATAAAGAAGTGTTTGCAAGGAAAACCCATTGTTGTAGTTGCAGACGAGATTTCAGACAGGCAGAGAAGAAGTGTTTTCACGGTTTTAATCCGAACAATGTTTGACCAGGCAAACCTGGACGTATTTCTTGATAAAGCAAATGGGTCCACTTGTAGCAGGGCAATCACTGACGCTTTGAAAGAATTACATCTCATACGTAAATGTACTTGGGATGGTATCAGATTCAGCTCGTGACATGGGGACACACTTTGGAGCATTGCAAAGTATAATTGTGACCATCTATGCACTTTCAATGTTTTGCACACAGGGTGAATCTATAGTTGGTGATTTGATCACAAAAGAAATGTCACAACTAAACCATTTCGTGTCAAAACTGAAAATGGCTTTCTTGCATTTAAGAAAAATGAAAAGTGCTTACCTATATAACATTTTTTGAAGAAGGTTAACCAATCTTCCAGCTGTAGTATTTCCTTACCCCATGCTCACATGTTGGAATTGTTTGTTTAAATCTTTAGAATATGTGTACAGGTATTTAGATGCACTAAAATATATTCTTTTTACAATCATTGGATAAAACTTTGTTAAACTGCAGCTTCATTCCTACAAAACATTTTCACTGATGAATGCAATTATTTTGAAGTACAGTGTCAGGCTAAATTTGTGGCCGAGGTGTCAGTCTCAATTAGTAAATTAATTACCCAAATGAAGGACTCTTCTTACCCCTTTGCACACGAGTATTGGGGTGAGATATTAACTTTATACTCGCTGCTAAAACGGTATGTGGGAGGATGGTTACCCACTGATATAATGCAATTCATAGACACCTTTACAGATGAAAATGTAAAAAGAAAAATGAAAAACATGTATATGGAGTGTATGCTTAAGTTGAATAGCCACATAGCGCAACATGTGACAAAGGTCTTTTTGCAAGAGATTGACAAGCTTTGTAATCCTGTCACTGCTGGCCGAATAACTTGAATAAATTGGAGGATTTTAAGTGAAAGTAATAAGATCTCATTTTTTTCGTGATGTTAAAGTGGATCAGCTGAGGGATACGAATATGTTCATTCACAACTTATATAAACCATGCAGAATAATAAAGATGTAGAGTGCCTGCAAATTCTGTTAGCTGTTAAGCTCAGATACCCAGGATTTGCCCGAGCAGCTCTGCAATGCATTTTGGGGTCCTACCAACAGCGTAGATGGTGAAAGATATTTCAGTAAATACAATCTGATTGTGAATGACAGGACTCAAAGGACAGAACATAATTTTGAAATATGTTCACTGCTTTCATTCAACAGCGTTACTGAATCAAACTTATGAGTTATGGCGTAGGCTAATTTTGTGCATTTTCTTTTTATTGTGCTAGTTTTACATGAATATGAAGTTATCTTTTTTGTATTGTGTAGTATGCTTTAGTCTGTATCAGCTTGTTCTATATTTTTGTGTATTGCTTTAACCTATATTAATGTAAAATAAATTGACACTTTATGCACTTTTAACTCACTGTCATTAATAACCATCCGTAAATGTGTTTTAAATCTCATAAATAATAAAATTAACTCAAATTAAACTGTTTTGTTCAAAATGCTATAAAATGCTAAATTGCAAATGTATAAATGCTACAGAATGCTAAACGTAAAAATCAAAATCTAAATTTCTGATTTCAAAATGCTAAATATCACTGCCCCATACTTATAAGTCCCATACCATATGAAATGTTGACAACGCAGACCGACAAATGCTGAACATTTATGTGAATTAATAGTAACATTAGCCTTTTCGGAAATGCATACATATTGGGCTGAATCGTACTTGTCGCCATCTATGAATGCTTTTAAACTGCTTCGAGCAGTATATCTTTTACGTGAATTCTTGAAAAATAAGGAAGCAAAACGGTGATTTGTATTATAAACGGCCATCTATCATTGCTGCATCTTACACAGGAAAAAAGTAATCTAAATAATTTATGTAGGTGGCTTAAAATATTCACTTTCTGGCCAAGAAACACAATGCTTTATTTGAATAATAAGTTGAATAACAATGTATATGAACACTGATAACAATGGGAAAAGAAAGATGTTTTATTTGAGTTAATCTTAACTCTAGTTTCTTTATGAGTAAAACTCGTATTTTTTAAGGACGTTTAATTTTGCTCAGAGGATTTATCCCGCTTAAAATTCCTTCACGTGCGTAAATTTACGACACGAGACCATCGGATTTACCTCCCTTCCGAAAAAGCCATCCTAAATATTTTACGCTCAAAAATATAGACTGCCTTCTCCGTGTTTGAACTCAAATCCTCAGGAAGCAAAGACTAGCATGCTACCCCTAAACCAGGAAGGACGACAAGCATGTACGTTAAGGTAGCTTGCTCTAACATGTTACATGAAATATTTGGAAAAGGCTAACGATAAGACAATTTTTATTTTCTTGAAAGTTTAAGTTTTTACTTTCACTACTTCATATTTACATAACTAAAGGAAGCCAAATGTTGGATACTCAGATGTTTGCGAAAATGCATGTTTTGATACTACCTAAATAAAAGTGCTTTTAAAAAACTATTTCTTTTTATGTACCCACACTTGCCTCACAACTCGAAAGGGGTTAAATACCAAGGATGCAATTAAAAATTTCCACACAATTCTCTCTTCTCAATCTACTTTTAATGTGCAAATGTTTTTGAAAATTTTCCTTTCATCAATTCTAACGTTTTAGTAAAATTACCATATATTCAAGAGGTTTCCAGGACCAAGACAATGTATATTTTGAATTTTTTGGAAATATTGACTGAAATATATCTCATTCTGAATGATTTTTCCATAAATGGTAAGTAAATAAATAAATAAATAAATGTATATGTCATTAAAGCACACAACTTGTCAAATAATATTTATACACATAAAGCTAGTAGATATGTTTAAAAATGTTAATGTTTTGAATTTTGTTGTAGTTACACTTTTCTTAAACGGAAAGTAGTTATTGCTTTCTTTCTGTTCAGGCAAATACAACGAATTACATCACATAACGACCAGCTCTTAAATAATTTACCTACTGTCGCCTAAGTCCGATATATTACCCTATTCTGTAAATATCTATCTGAATTAATATGAATTGGATAGAAGAACAAGCATTTTTAAAAATAGCTTTATGACAGAGAGTATAGAAAGTCATGTGACTGGAACACATGAGGTTTTTCCTATCGTAGATTCGTTCTATATTTTAGGACTTCCTTTAAGCACAAGGTTACACAAAATTCAGACAAATGACGATAATCTTATAGACTGGTTACAGAAAAGGCACATTGACGTCACGTTTATCATTTTAAAACGAGAGCTGATAGTTTCTCACCATCTAATAACTTTTCAAGTATGTATCTGATTAGAACTTAACTCGGTGTACG
Organism: Mantis religiosa; assembly: GCA_030765055.1. NCBI lineage: Eukaryota > Metazoa > Arthropoda > Insecta > Mantodea > Mantidae > Mantis > Mantis religiosa. Next base: position 87,599,921 of record CM060952.1, on the reverse strand, counting down.
AAGATAGTCGATCAGAGACGGTTCAAAAAGTATATAGACGATCGCTTATACTTTCACTTAAATGGAAAACACTACCATCTACTTATTTTGAATGATACACCAGTCTTACATTTTGCATGTAATTGTCTAGTATCCTTCAAGAGCTTTTAAAAAGAATAACCAAACATAGTTCATAGTCTAAATTCTGAGTTCAAATTCATAGCCTTTGGTGCTTCACAATAATACTGTCGATCATAGACTCAGTTTCAGAAATAATTCAACCGTGATCTAGGAATATCTCCATCACATTCAATTTCAATGCTTCATATCTCTGTGATGTCTCCTACCAATACATCGTTAGCCGAAAATATGGTCTAAGAATTGACGTACAATCTGTTAATGTTGAGGTGAAGCCCCACATTTTGGGTAGCCGATGCTTGTCTTGGGGAGAAAACAAGTTTGATAACGCCGACACCACTTGATTTCTGAGCAACTCCAATTATCTAGTAGCGTTTTTCTAGACAAGAAAGAACCAGACCTTAATAGCAAATAACAATACCAACCCAAACATTCAGTTGTGTCCCCATCTGACCAGTTGTGTCTGTTGACAAATTCATTGAGACCGAACGTGCATTCACCTGAAAATATAGCATGCCCAAGGAAAACTGTATGGTTGTTAATGCTGTCAGAATCGTTCGCTGTAATTACGTTGAAATTTGAGTTGTATAAGGATGTTCCTCGGTGACTTTAAAGATTTTCATTACATCTTTATCATGCTGTATTAACGAAACCAACCTATCGGAACCAAGCATTTTAGCTGCGACTTAGATGTATAAGGAAATTAATTGTTCTTTTACACTGGCCGTGTGTAGGCTAAATTATGGAAAGATAGAGTCAGACTGAAAAATTCAATGCCAAAGCCGGGTTTTGAACCACGGATCTTCTGGTTGCCGTCCAGTCGCTCTAACCCTTGAGATACTATGGCCAACGTGCCAACATCATTAAAGTCTCTAACTGACTCTTGTTTTTCCAGGTAAATCACTAGGTGGTTCTCAAAAACACATGAGACAACTACCTTAATGGCGACTTAATATGCTGTAAGTACTTTAAGGCCCGGGCTTTATAGTTCGGACCACTATTAGGTAAATTAATGGAAATTAATTGTTCGTTCACACTGGCCATGTGTAGGCTAAATTATGCAAAGATAGAGCCAGACTGAAAAATGCAATGCCATAGCCGGAATTTGAACCACGGATCTTCTGGTTGCCGTCCAGCCGCTCTAACCCTTGAGCTACTATGGCCAACGTCCCGACATGACATTAAATTCTCCAACTGGCTCTAGTTTTTCTCGGTAAACCACTAGGAATTCTCATTGTCACTGAATTTTTCAGTCTGACTCTATCTTTCCATAATTTAACCTACACACGGCCAGTGTAAAAGAACAATTAATTTCCATTAATTGTACCTAATAGTGGTTAACTATAAAGCCCGGGACTTAAAGTACTTACATGTTATAAGTCGCCATTAAGGTAGATGTCTCATGTGTTTTTGAGAACTCCTAGTGGTTTACCGGGAAAAACACGAGTTAGTTGGAGAATTGAATGTCGGCATGTTAGCCATAGTAACTCACGGGTTAGAGCGGCTGGACGGCAACCAGAAGATCCGTGGTTCAAATCCCGGCTATGGCATTGCATTTTTCAGTCTGACTCTATCTTTCCATGTACAAGGAAGCCCGACATATATCGTGACGCAGGCAGGCCTAGCTGGGCATTAGATGAAGTTTCTAATGAAGCAGGTTCACTCGAACGAACAATGTGCTTGTATTTCAAACAATGAGAAAAACCGCCAACGTTCTAAATCGAGTAACGGTTTTGGACAATTTTGAAGATAGGAACGTTTCCTGTTTTAACAACATCCAGATGCATGCTTACATGTTGTTTAATTACAGAAACAGTGGGCAACGCCGTGCTCTGATGTACAAGTACGCTGGTATACGCCTATTATGTTTGGCAACAGTGCCTTGCTCGAACAACCATATTCATTTTCTTTAGTATCAACACCTGCCGCGATGAAACTGCTCACCAAACTGGCCATTAGTGGCCAGGTGCAATTCCCACTGATACCGATGACCAGAAACCAATCACCACAGATTTTGTCTGACTGGAGTGCTTACACAAAAAATAACAAACGCCATCCATCGATAGACGCGCAAACATGAACCAAGAATGCATGGATATTTGAAACTGCTAATGATACTTGTGAGAAAAACACATTTCGACACTCCGAATGAACCTTTAATAAATTTTAAAAGTACTAAATTAGGAAATAGATAAAATTTTAAAAGTACTAAATTGGGAAATAGATAAAATGGATAGATAGATAAAATTATGTATATCCTTAACGCGCACAACGTTTTTGTAGCATCAATCACCTCAGACACATTCTTTATGATTTTCAAATATTTATACCGCTTCGAAGTACTAAGTAGGTGTCTGAACCTTTCTCGTAGTCAATCAACGTGTGGATGTTCAATACTATACATTTTTAAGATTCGACTTTCACATATAGTTCCCGTACCCCATTTGTGGCAATTACGATAAGTATAATGATGTAATTGATCCAAAATTTTACAGGTAGTGACACGAAGCTAATAGAAAAGCGAAGCTCGTGAAAAAAAAACTGTGTAGAAAATATACAAAAATAAATGTACTGGGACTAATGATTGGGTGTAACACATTTTCTTCTCCATTCCAGGGATTAGTATTTATGTTAACATGTACATGTTTTGTTTTGTAGGATGGATCAAGAGTGTTATTCTACTTGATGACAGCGAACATTGTGAGCTCAGCCGAATCTTCAACAATGTGTCCTGAAGGATGTCAATGTACAGAGATAAGCGACATCATGTGTAGGGAAATCCCTCTGGTCCACTTAATTTCTACAATGTTTCAACTACCAAATATTACTTCTGTGAAATTACTGCAGATTTATGGCAATAACATCTCCTGCACAAACCCAGCGTACAGGTTTAACAAAGTATAACTTATTCAGAATGAAATAAAGGAACTCCTAGAAGGATTGTTTGATCGACTCGAGAAACTGATGCATATTGTCACGCGAGCGCTGGAACACCCTGTGGAAGCAGCTGGGAGCGGAAGACAGGGGAGGTTCGTGTTAGCCACACCTCCCCCTCGTCTGTCTTATAGTGGTGACAGGCGGTGGTCGGGAGAAAAACATGATTGTGCCGTCTGTTTCTCTTACACCTGGTTCTCGATCTTTGTTTTACTGAAACATTCCTGTGGACACTGGAAGACGGCGATATTCCTATCTAAAGGGGGGTTGTAGACAGACGGAGTTAGTCAGTTAGTTAGTTGGTTAGTGAGTGTGAGTGAGGAGACAGTCGCAGTTCTTGGTGTAAGAGTTAGTCAGTGACGTGTTAATGAACGAGAAGATTGTGCAACGGAAGACTGTGCGTAATTGTGTACGTGCATCTGAACGGTAACGGACGAACTGGTGAATTGTAATTGTGTGCAGCACGTAATTCTGTGTAATTAGCAAGTGTTAAACTGTAAGTCGGTGGAAATAAAGAACATTTTTGAGTGGTGTAATTGGACTTTTCATTTCACGAACCCACAAAGTCACAATATGTCTCTTGAGGGCAATAACCTTTAAACCGTGCCTAGTGATCTATTTAGAAACTTAAGCTGTCTTTTGACGCTCCGCGCATGCTACAATTATTTTACGGAAATTCCACCAAATAATGTTTCTGTCATTAAATGAACTTTCAGAATTATATTTGTACAACAACCAAATATTAACCAGAGCCAAAGACAGTTTCAGTGGCTTAGATAATCTTGAGGTGCTTCACTAGGCTGACAATAAGATTGAGGTGTTGCAAGATGTATTTTACTACTTACATTCTCTGCGAAGTACGACTGTATACTTTTAATCACATTTTTTATCTTCACCGAGAAGTCTTAGCTCAATTACCTCAACAAAACGTCTATCGTTAGGATCATTTAGACTCACTGCAATTACGGAAATTCCTTTTGCTGGTGACTTGACACTCAAGGTGCTATCCCCAAATATTAATGCTTTATCTGATATGTTTAAGAAAGCATTTCAGGAAATTTACTGTCTTGAAAAGCTTTATCTAAACAACAACAGGTTACACAATCTTGATGCAAGTGTCTTTATAGGATTGTCAAATCGTACGTTGTTGGCTACTGATGACAGCAGTTTAAGAGCCATTGTAAATCAAAGAACCTTTGATAAATCTTCGGCATGTAATCATCTCAGAACTTTTTCTGAATTGCATCTGTTCCTTACAGGATCCTTGTTACGATTCCACGAGAGAGGTGTTCAAGATGAAGTACTTACACTGTTTTCTTACAGCAGAGCAAAAATTGAATGGCGATGGAATGTTTTCCTGAGAATGCAGCAGTGATTCTACAACCACAAAGAAGAACTGGCAATACCTTGTGTTTTTTTACAGTTCCTCAGAATTCGGAATTGACAAAAAGTTGACATTTTACAAATATTATGAGTAAAATAATTTGGTAAATGAATCTAGTGAGGAGCTGGAGACAATAGTGATACCAAACATAAGTCCAGAAGTAAGAAGATCTCTGCGCATTTAGCATCAAAATAAAGGAGTGATAGATGGTTAAAGTTCCAAATGGACATATAAAATTTATTGGAATTATAGAATATAAGACGTTTGAAATAAAGTAGGTAATTTTGAGGGAAATCTATAAATTGAATAACATAAGAAAATTGAAGGAGATATTGTAATATACAGACGACGGGGTGAGAGAAGGAGATGACGAAGGCGATAAGCAGAAAGAAGAACAAGGATGTGAGAGAAAATGGCACCGGTGTAGTGAGGGATTTTGTTATTGAAGAACAGGAAGAGTGACATTGATACCAAGGTGGTGGAAACTGGAACTACACTATTAACAGGAAAACAGATGATGAATTGGAAATTAAATTCTTCTTTCACACCAATCGAGTTTAGGCCAAATTCTGGACAGGTTGAGTCAAACTTAATAGACCTAATAGTGGTTGGACTATAAAGCCCGGGCCTTAAAGCACTTCCGTGTTTTAAGTCGCCATTAAGGAGTTATCTCATGTGTATATGAGAGTTTCCTACTGCCTACTGGTTTACTGGGATAATGCGAGTTAGAGAATTAATGTCATACTGGCATGTTGGTCATGGCAGCTCAATGGTTAGAGCAACCGGGCGGAGACCGGGTGATCCGTGTTCAAATCCCGGCTATGGCACTGAATTTTTAAGTCTTACTCTACCTCTCCAGATGAAGTATTGGCAGTGTGTCGTTAAAGAGAGGGAAAAATATGTACAAAACCCTAGTGCAGTGAAAGGAACAGACATGGAAAATGACAGGTAAATAAGAGGCTTTATTTAGGCGAATTTACTAAACAAGAAAATAAATAGAACGAAATAATAGTAATTATAAATAGTTTATTTAAATTTAAAATGTATGTAAGGATAGATAGATATTAATACTAGAAATAATAAGTATTTAATAGTGTATTAGATTAATAGGTTATAACAACATAAATAATAATAGAAGTTATCAATTAAAATTGAAATAACACAAATCTGTATGTACTTATAGCAAAGGTTAAGAAAAATAAAATAAAGTTAGTAAGATATAAATAAATAAAATCAAAATGTAGGTAATTAATAGTTATAACTAAAGGCTGTTTAAACAAACTGTATTGAAATTATAGATAGAGTAATAAAGACAAAATTAAGAATTGTAAAAGCATAAACATGATTAACAATGACCAATAACTGAATATTTAACTATTTAAGTAATTAAGTAAGTAAATATCGAAAAATAATATCAAATTGGTAATTTAATGTTAGAGGAGAATACAGTGGGTAGCAGTGAATGTAGTTGCAGTCTGTGTGTAAAGTAACTGTTTTCCGATAAAAGTAGTTTATGTGGAAAAAGTCACTTATATCCTTTAGTCGTTTGTTATACCTTCACTCCAATAGTTTTATTCTTGGTTAATATCTACATTTTTTCCTTCAAATATTGTAGTTTCTTTTAGCTGTTGTGGTAGTAGAAATTATACTATATGAGTTAAACATAAGTATTTGTTATTGTAAAATAAACGTTTATGTTTATGTCCCGGGTAGTAGCCTAGGTATCAGGATACGATGTTCTGATTGTATTTGTTAAAATTCCTTTAAGATGGTGCAACAAAATCTGCAGTTCTATGTGTTACTGTGAAATAATACTTCAAACTATATATCCAAAATACAAAATGATTTACAATGAGGCACTTAGACATAAAATACGTAAAGTGAACTATTCATTCTGAACCTCTGTTAGAATATACAGTATAATTTACAGTAGAAGGACCCAGTGAGAATCAACTGAGGGTTTTTTGACTTCAAATGTGAGTGCGTGATTTTCAAGTTTGTAGCAATTTCATATTGTTGTAACTCATGTGTTACCTAAATAACTCAGTTGTGTATTTTATACATCCTTCAGAGGGACCATACTAGTATAGACAATTAAATATAAATACAAAATAACGTACTGTTCACTTAGAAAGCATTACTTTACGCCAAGGACAGTACCTTAATTTTCTCCTTATCTTATTTTCGTTTAAGTTAAAGCAAGTAGGTATGCAATTTAAATTCGTAAGAGTTACAAAAACTAGCAATAATTTGTGTAATATATATTCCTTATTTTTGACAAATAAATAATAGTAACATGTTATGGATGACACTGAAATGGAAATTTTACTCCTTTTATGTGGGCGTATGTTCGTATGCCAAAAAAGGAAACTATTTGAAAATAAAGTTAGTTAGCACCACCTATGAAAGAGGCATCTTAATTCATCATTTAAAATTATTATAATTTCTGAGTATCTGTTGCAGTTTATTTGTTGCCCTTTGAAGTTCATGTTTCAGAGCTGAAAGGATGAGTTTATCGTGGCCAATTAAAACTGTGTTTAAAACTATATACATTTTAAAACTATTCATCAACAGCATCGTCAATAATAATTGTATGGGAGATAATGAGCATCTTGATGAATTCCAAGATTAATCAACTCTTCCATTTCACTTATATTGACGCATGTTTTCGTGTTGTATATTTGTTCCATTATACTTGATAAATATGGGGGGATGTCCCCATTTCTTTATTATATCTCAAAGATTTCCTCTTAATGTTCTGCTAAAGGTCTTTACATAATCAACACATAAAATGTGAGTTTTTAAATTGTCTTTCAAATTGTACATCATAATTTGCTGGGTTCAGTTAGCCGCAATCACGTTTAATTATTCAGAAAAATAGCCGTACTATAACAAAAGTGAATTACAAAAATTACCACTCTTATTTCTAATATTACTAATTTTTATTAATTCTGAATGAAGAAAGGAAACGTATTTCGTACTAAGCTCTACTATAGATGTCTGATTTATGTGCATATTTTATAATCACAGCTTTTAGTACCCTCCCAGACGGCATATACTCCTAAGAATAACCATATGGTTTGGGATTACAAAGCAAATTACATGGGAAAACATATTGTAAAACTTTTCCTACACGATTCATCAATTCATTAATTATTTAGTAACTTTAGAATGATTATTTCAATCCCATATCCAGATCCTCTGTATCTATGGTTCGTCCTAATCAGTTCGTTGAGGTGGCACCGATCGCCGGCCAGCATACTAAATGTTCCATCAAGCAGTGCATCAGCATTTAAAATGGAAAAGCACGGTCAAATGGAAGAGCAATATGACTTTTGTGCACTAGGTGTTACAAGTCCCCCCTTGGTTCTTCAGAAGTTGACAAGGCATGGAGAAAGAAATGCAGAATACTTACTCTACGTATATAATGCAAGTATAGCATTTGGAGTTTGCAAACTCGTGGGTTACTATCCCAATTGCTTACATTACACAATAATCAAGCGTTCTTCGGAACGTAAAGTTGTAGCATAAGCGCCAAACTACCAGAATGGCATGTCCTACTGGAAATATTTACACTAAACAATCCAGGCAGTAGCTTTTTTTTTTTTTTAACAAAAACAAAATTTATTTGCAGTGACGTAGGAAAGGGGTAAGGGATGGCAGTTATGCTCCTGCCAGTTGTGGAGTCCCGCATTAGCACCTCCGATAGTAACATAAATTTAAATGCTGCCGCAGAATGTGCGAGAGCGCATAGGAGTTGAATTCCTTGGCCATTACCATGACCGAAGTCCTAGGCATCGCACGAAGGGGATTATGCGTACTTTATTTAGTGGATTAGTGAACTTCTATTGTTGGGGATTGGGGGCATAATGTCTTCTTGCGCGTTTACGAAGGAAGACAGTAGGAAGTTCGGTGTTGATTTGAATTTGATGCTCAACCAGGCGGTGGAGCAGTTGTAGGAGCTGGTCTAGTTTGGCGTCGGTGTTGGTGTGACTCTCCTCCAGCAGTGAGAGCTTTCGCTTCACAGATGAAGAATTGTCACTGTTGTGGAGTTGCTGTAGATGTTGTTGTGCCAGATCTAGCCGGGTTTGAAGTTCAGTAGCTCAACTGTCTTTGTTTAATAAAGTCACGTCTAATGACCATAAACAGCCGTCATCTTATTTGGATTTCCCGGGCAGTTATGGCCTTCAAATGCAGGAACTTGATCACACTACGAGCCTCAATTTTCTCCATCTTATACGTCAGTCACTTCTGACACTCATTGTAAACAAAAACAAAATAAAATCACTGAAACTACCAACATTATGTCCCGAGGGATCAATGTTGACACGGAAAAATGTTCATCACTCTAGCATAAAAAGTACCAGGTGATAAAACTCTACGACACCCCCTCCTATTAAGAGATAGCTAATGCGACAGTGTAAAGCTATATAATATAATAAAACTGCCGAGTGAAAACTATAGAAAACCACTGTTAACCACCAATACGTAGTT
>CM060952.1:87565992-87585992 GCA_030765055.1 Mantis religiosa | reverse complement strand
GTCATGTCTGAAGAGAATCATGTGGTGGCCTATTGACTTTGTCGTCTTTTAGCTCACCTCCTGTGATGGAGTTCCGCAGAATCCCTATACAAAGACCAACAGTAATCCGTAAGCATTACTTCATTCCAACGGCCCTGATATCTTTGTTCCACAACAGAAATGTCCTGGTGGAATCTCTCACCAAGTTCATCACTAACAGCTCCACAACTAGGAGGGAAAAAGTCTAGGTGGGAGTGGAGAAAATGGATCTTAAGGGACATGTTGCATCCAAGGTTACAGTATTTTTGCAGGAGCACTGTCACCAAATGCTTGTAGTTGTCATCTCTTTTGTTGCCTAAAATTCCATGAACAATACCCTTGAAGGCTTCCTAAGCTTCCTTTTCTTTCCCCTCCAAAACTTGGTCAAATGCAGGATCCTTTACAAGTTCTCTTATTTGCGGTCCGACTAAAATGCCTTCCTTAACTTTTGAATCACTTAATTTCCAAAATTTCTCTCTGATGTTATTTGACAGGTGTGCCAACTCCCAAAAAATTCCCCCAAATTTAAAATCTTCACTCTAAAAATGAAATGCCCGCCTCGGTAGCGTGGTGGTAGCGAATCTGCCTCACGTTCAAGAGGTCCCGAGTTCGAATCTCGAAAGCAGTGGATCAAGTATTTCTTTTTGTTTCGTGAGAACAATGGAACACTAGACAACGTTTGTGTTTTCCGGAAATCAGTGGGATCCGGTGACGGCAGATCAGTCCGTGGTTTTACACTTGGCAAGCCAGTGAATGGAAATTTGAAGGTTTTTTTTATAAACAATGAGCACTAATAAGAGTCATCTTTGTATGTAAAACCTAAGGGGAAGAGCTGATTGAGTGTCCGGAGGGAGGTGCTGGCTGTCAAGTTATTTGTTCATAACGCATACCTGAATTCATAATTCCTTGCAATTATTCTCTTACATATCAGGCGGTTTCGTCTGTAGCCCGCATTCAAGAGGCCCGGGTTCGAATTCCGTGGCCGACCTATCTGACGCATGGGTTTTTTCAGGGGATTTCCCGGGTCACTAGGCGAATGTTGGGTAGGTTAATTATATACCCCGAATTTCCTGTCCCTCCATTTTATCTCCACTATCATTTCATATCATCTCTCATCTGGTAGAGGGTAGAAGTGTTGGCGGGGTCTCGGCGGTGCATGGCAGGATGATATGCTCTGAGGAAAACTACTTCCTCCTCCGATAGGTCGGTTGCCGGTCTCCGCTCCTCTACTGGGACCATTTCGGGACTGCCAGCCAGGGACATTTGGGGCTCGGATCGCCTGCCTGGGACCTTTGGGGCTCGGCTGCTGGGCTCGTTTCCGTCCCGCTGGAGGGGTGCGTGTCCGTTGTCCTGGCCTGTCGGGGAAGTCTCTATCCAAGTAAACTGTAGGGACCCTGCCCTATGTACTGTCGTGGCTCCTTGGGTCGGCCACCCTCTGTCTCCTTCGCCTCATCCTTCCTCCCGGGGGTGCCCCCACTTGGGGGCATAGGAACAATGGGCCCAGCATGGTGGCCTACGTACCAAATCCCCTCCGTAATGAAATCACAATCCCTACAATTTGTTACTCATCCGATTTTTATCTCTGGCCATGAAACGAGAACAGAATTTCAAAGTCAATAGATAGTAACCAGGTTCAAAAGATTTCACCATTACTTAAACTCTAATGTATTTTCCTATTCCCGTTACCAGGAAATATCCAACAAGATAATTTCTGCAATTACCTCAATTAATATGAAGTACAGAAGAATGAGTGTTTGTTAGAACAGTTTTTACAAGAATCTTTATTCTTTTAGTGCAAATCATATTTGTGGTAAAACTTTATCCTTAGTATAGCAAATGCTATATGGTAGATTTTGAAAGTTCACTATCTCTGAATCCTTGTTGAACATTTGAGCTAGATTGGCACAAATATATCGAATGGATATATAAATTATACATTATGTAGAATACTATTTATAACATTTATATAGTTGTGAAACATTAGAAACGAACAAAAATAAAAGTGGAGTGAAAGGGTTTGGACCTGTTTAAATGATTTCAAAATTGTCAAATCATTAATTTGACAATTATGAGAGGTCATTGCAATTAATTGAAGGTAAAATTTCAAGGTAGTTTTGTACATAAAAAGTAATTTTAATTAGAAAATATAGACCAAATTTCAGCTATGATTCCTTAAGCCTGGAATACGTCTCTCCTGAAATCTCCCTTTCCAATTATCATTTCATTATGTTTATTATGTCCAACGCATGTTCTGAGTGGGTTTTAAATGGGATAAGCATCATTACATAAAATACACTAATATTTTGCAGGAACTATAAAAGATATTAAACTGTCATGGAAGTAACTTAACTAAATTAACATTTACAAATAGCCCATAAAATATAATTATTTGTTGCAAACTTCACCTATCATGTAAGAAAATTGATGAAAATTTCACAGAATTCGATTGAGACTAGTTTCATAAGCGATTGACAGAGTCAACATGAAAAATTCAATGCCACGGCCGGAATTTGAACCACGGATCTCTTGGTTTCCGTCCAGTCGCTCTAACCCATTGAGCTACAATGAGTACTATGACTCAATTGTAGTCATTCAATCATTGAGTCATTCAAGACTCAATCAAGAGTCCAGGCTCCATAGAGTTTAGAGTTACTAGACATTTATCTTTAAGGATAAGAAAAAACCGCCAACAATAACGTCATATCGGACGATGAATAAAATGATATTCAAATGAATTCAGAGTACATAGAGCTTAGTTACCTGACATTCACCTTTCAGGATAAGGGAAAACCTCCAACTTAAGTCACATCGGACGATCAATGAAATGGTAAAATGATGTTCAAATGAGTAGATGATCCATAATGTTTAGATTACCATAAATTCATCTTTCGGATAAGGGAAAATACCGGAAACAATCCTTGTACAGGTAACGCAACCTGACCGAGAACTCGGCACTTCTTGAACGAGAGAAAGACCTACTACCGCCTATACTACAGAGGCGCGCTGCAGTATACGATGCTACTTTGTACCAAGTTGACATCAAGTTTGTTCATTATTTCCCACCTTATTCAATTATGTTAACGGTATTGTTGTGGGATGGCAAACACGGCTGAGGAATATATTTACAGTGGATATGTAATTTTACACAGTTTTATTTGCGGACGACCAACTCATTCTTTCAGCTTTGGAACATAAGCTTCAAAAAGCAACAAATAAACTGCAAGAGATACTCAGAAATTATAATATGAAAAAACGTACATACAAAAAGTAGAAAGTTATGGCTTTTGATGAAAAGTTCCCGAGAGTATAACCAATTTTAAATTATCACAAAATACAACTGGTTAACTGATATAAATGCGGAGGAAGCGGAATTTCCTGCGAACTATAGGAGGATGTACTTCAACTTTTATGTGGAGCTATACTTAGATAAGCTTTGCATGATTAATTTTGTCAGTCAATGGAATCAATACATCAGCAGAGAGCTTGTTGCTAGAATGTCAACCATATCACATACTATGTCAGCCACTTCCATAACTTCGACATCCCAAGTGTGAAATACTTTACGTCTACATTAACCTCTTCCCTTTTCCTTCTGTCTGGCAGGCAAATAGAAGGTGACCTGTGCAGACACGTGCAGTAGCACAGTGTCAGTCATTCGGGTTTGGGTGAAACTCTCTTGCAACGCAAACAAATGTGGTCTTTCGAACTGAAGAGTTGAATAGGAAAGCACAAAGATTGATTGATTGATTGATGGAAATTAATCATTTCTTCACACTAGTTGTATATAGGCTAAGGTTTTTGATAAATAGAATCAAGATGAAAAATTCAGTCCCATGGCCAGGATTTGAACCACGGACCTCCTGGTGTCCGTCCAGTCGCTCTTACCCATGGTCAACGTGCCGTCATGACACTAAATTCTCCATTTGACTGCTATATTTCCCCGGTAAACCACTAGGGGCTCTCGCATCCGAGATACACCGTTTGTGGCGACTTACTATCGCAAGTACTTGTATCGTAAGTGTAAGGAAATGATTAATTTCCATCAATTAACTAAAATAATAAGAGTTAAATGATGAAGCCTGGGACTCAAGTACTTACATAGTAAGTCGTCACAAATGGTGTATCTCGGATGCAAGAGCCCCTAGTGGTTTACTGGGGAAATATAGGAGTCAATTGGAGAATTTTGTGTCATGACAGCTCGTTGACCATGGTAGCTCAATGGGTAAGAGCGACTGGACGGAAACCAGGAGATCTGTGGTTCAAATCCCGGCCATGGCACTCAATTTTTTATGTTGACTCTATCTGACAAAGAGTGTAAATGACACTAGAGAATATGTGTGAAGGACACAGCGACAATGTTAGACGGCTTATTTTGACACTGTATGAGGAACAGCTCTCTCGCCACATTACTGCCCATAGCAAAACCCTAAGTTGACAAAAGTAGTTCTACAGAATTAACAAGTTTATTACCTTTATTTTATTTTTCAGAGCTAGTTATTCCCTTATGCTGCTAAAGACATTCAAATGCTTTGTATAATGCAGTATTTAAAAATTAAGGTCACAATGTATCTATAAAGTGCATAAATTATTTACAATGTACAGTGTTAAATAATGCCTGCAAATAGGTGCAGCTTGGGAAAAGTGTGTATAAATATAAACCATGCTCAAGTTATTCTCAGGAAGCAAGCCAGGTGAAAAGACGATTAGAAATCGACGTTTCGGGAGTGTGCATCTCTCCTATCATCAGGATATTTATTAAATATTATAACCACAAATGAAATACTGGATATAACACAAATATAAACAAAGACAAAACACTATCAAAATTCGCATTACTGAACAAAATATTGTTTTCAGTAAATTAAATGCCAGGTCAGGAGATGGCATGAGTATACAAACCATATTTCCAGTGTCTGTTGCTTTGAAGGTTTATAGGCTTCAGTATGAGTCGTATTGAACCTCCTTAGGGTAAAGCCAGTAATGTATCCAATGTTAGTGGGACACATCAAAACTGTGCTTTAACATAGTGAAAAAACACCACTGCACTGATAATACTGCTACTCAACTATGGACAGAATCAACCGGTTTAGTTGGCTGTGTTAACCTGTATGTTAAAAGTAGTCAGCACGTGAGGGAGACTAAATTCACACTTACAAATGAAATGTGTAGTGTTTAACGCCCGCTTTTACTACATACGGCACCGCAGGCGATGACACTGATGATACATGAGATGAAGATGGAGCACCGGTGGAATGAGATGGCGGGGGAAACCGGAGATCCCGGAGAAAACCCTCTCCAGCGCCGTGTTGTCCACCACAAATCTCACTTTGCAGTCGCCTGGGATCGAACCCGGGCAAAAAATTCACACTTACACTGCCTTCCTTCCTAGCCCTGCGCTAGAGCACCTCCTTTAGGAATAGTTAAATAAATAGATAAAGTAAATAAGTATATAAATAGGCAAATAAATAGGCAAATAAATAATAAATAAATAAAATAAATAAACAAAAATAATAAATGAATGAATAAATAAATAATAAATAGCCAATCCATCCCTAAAGGGCAAAGGCCTCCTACTAGTGCAGGGATTTTCTACTATGAGCTCATGAGGGTAGCAACTCCTAAGAGCCTCGTGCATGTTTTTCGGTACCTATATATATATATATATATATATATATATATATATATAATATTGTAATGACTAGTAATGTTCTATATTCTATACACCGTGTACTTAGATCTATGTTAGGTTGTTTTATATTCTATGTTCTATAACCAATGTTCCACTGAGCTTAAGGTGATGGATATGTGATATTTCTATAATTTGATTTCTCCTAAATTTGATGATCCATTATCTTAAGCTCCCTCTTGAGCAGCTTTATTTTTTTTTTTAATTTACATTGATCCTACTTTTCCTTGAACTGCAGTCCAACTTGGTACTAACACAGACACTCCTGTTGCAAACTAGGAGGTGGGTGGCTGCTCTTTCCAGTTTTCTCCACGTTTGTCTGTCCTTAACTAGTCTCGTCCATAGTGTTCCTGCTGTCCTCCTAAAGTCGTCTGCCCACCGTGTCTTCGGTCTCCCTATCGATCTCGGTCCTATTCTCGGATCCCATATTGTTTTTCTTTGGGTCCAACGGCCGGGGTCCATTCTGGCAACGTGCGCTCCCCTCTCCATTTTAGCTCTTACGCCCGTGCAGCTGCTTCACTCATACCTGCCATCCTTCCTAAAGTCTCGTTTGATATCCTGTCTCGTATTGTTATATACATGTAAACATTAGGGAAGAACTCTAACGCTTATGTTGTCTATTCAGAAGAAAGCAACTTTAGTCATTCAAATTTGTTTCTTTTAAAGTTTGGTTTAAAAATTAATTATTCAAAAACTGTTCGAGGAAAAAAGAGCAGATGACAGGTTTGTTTGCCTTTGGGGATCTGAATAAAAAAATTTCAGGAGAATTAGAGGATAACTTCAGCAGGTGAAATATTTTTAAAAAGTGAATGTAGTGAAAAACATGACTTTTAAAAAACTGAAACTTCAAATGTTTTTATCCTGAATCTTTAACTTAGATTGTATAAATGCATTTTAAATTTAAGCCTATGGGTATTTTTAACGTCCTGGAATACAATCATCAGTTTTAGTGAGACTTTATGACAAATTTTAGTGGTGCTTTCCCTTAATAACACATTTAGGAGCAAAACTAGATTATCAAACACCGTCGAAAATGTCTTTGTAAGTGTGACTTACAAATTACGTAATTTCTACATACCTATTCTATCGTCTGAATGCACCACACAACACTCTTAAAGAACATTGTATATTTGCGTGCCTAACTCAATCTAAAAGTTCAATAAATACCAAACTAGACATTTAATTTGGGCATTCCAACAATAGGTCTTTATGCAATGATAGGATGACTTCTATTTGTTTTCCTTGGCGTTTAAGACTATAGTTTTGATACGACACCCTCTTCTAATTTGCTTTTATTATGAATTGAAGTATTATAACTTCTTTGAACTGATAAAGTGATAGTATAATCTTTATCAATTGCATATTGAAAAAATAGTCAATATTCAATGAAACATTACAATAAAGTATAATAATTTGTTACAATCTCCGATTATATTTTTAAGAAATTCGTAAATTCTTTCTAGAACTCAAGAGAGTAGTTTGGACTGAAGAAGCGAATGAATATTTGCAAAATTAGTCCCTTGAGCTCTGTGTTTCTTTAAAAGACAAGTGAAGTATGTAAAAATTATTTTATTTTAATAATTCTACTGATTCACTGTTTTGCGTATTATTCTATAAACTATTTCCTTCCTCAGATTAGTTCTTATCAATTTCCTGTAAAATGTGCAAGAATATTGAACACTAAGAAGAATAGTTTTCCTGAAAAATTAAAGCGATTTGAAACAGCAGACGGAGCAAAACATATGGTCGTCACATCATTCTTCTGTGGCAAGGTAAAATTAAGAACGTTTTAAATAGTTTATCAACGTCTCAGAAAAACTTATTATCTGATACACAAATTGGCTTAACGAGCTTCATAATAATAATCAAAATCATAGGAGTAAATTTCACATGGCTTTTTCTGATTGTTATCGCTTACTTTTATGTAACCTCTCCAAGGTAATATTACAAACGCTTGTCACGTTCTGTACACCGTATAATAAGTATTGTGTTCCATTCAAAAATCCTGAGTTGTCAAATATTATGAGACTCTCTGAATAAAAATAAATCACGTTTATAAAAAGGTCAGTGAGTATGAACACGTAAAACTCAAAAACGAAACGTCCGTTGAATACCAAGGAAGGCACAAATATTTTCAATAAATTACTCTTTAAATGAATCATTCTTCGAAAATTTTGTTTCTCTCAGAAACGTCTCTAAGAATTTTGATTACGTAAAGGTGGGTCCTTATTCACAAGCATTGCATGGTACGAGAAACAATTGAATTGTGACAGCACTTCAAAAACTGAAACAACTGAACAATAATAATAGATGTTTTGGAAATTGTTGATAAAGTAATTTGAATTAAAATATGCCTTTTAAAAATATCTACATTTTTCATGTGGTACGTTTAGTTTATCTTATGTTTTATCTTTATACAAACCTAGCATCTGTGGCCTATATTCGGACGGTCTATATTCGGTTCGATTCCTGGTGCACAGTATTTTTGTGGAGTGCCCCGCGAAAGTTGGGCATGTACTTTACATTCCCCGAATTTTTTGTCCTTCTGATTCACTTCAAACCTTCGTGAGACTGTCATTTCATGGTTAAAATGTCTCGGCGCTGCATGGCAAGCAAAGAAGATGCGCACCCTTTGTCTCTTTTCACTTTCCTGGGGTCTATATGCTGAAATGCTAAGTTTCCACGTGCATAGAGTGACAATTTACCCTAACAAAATGGCGTCCTGTAAATAAACTAGATGACAGTTAACAATCAAACTCCGCGTGAGTATAGAGGAAAGATGTACCAACTTAGCGACAACAACAATTTCGAATCCCCTCTTATACGAGATTTTTATATTTCATGCCCGGTACTTCTTTGACACAGTAGTATACATACCATTTCGTTAAAAATTTGACTATCATAGCGAATTGTTATGAGTTCTGTAAATTGTTATCCAAAAATTAACTAGATAAAAGAATAGACCTTCGTAAAAATGTAGAATTAGACTAAAAAAGTGAAAGCCACAGACGGGAATTTAGACCGTAAAACTCCGTCCAGGATGGCTCAGGCGACAATGTATAGGTGACATGGTCATCTGTGTTGCTGCTGGAGGGCCGGTGCCAATCCAATGTGGCTGGCGCTCATGTTACGGTCATCCACGATAGCTCGTGATCCCAGTACGGGTTCCGGCAGATCCATCGGGCGCTCCCATCTTATGCCTTCCTCCTAGGGATGGAAATTACCCACTCATGGGTGCAGCATGGAATCCCGTCCGCCATTAATCCAATCTAACCTACCAAGTATTACCATGCCCTTACCAGCTGCACTACTACGGCAACATACCGGCACATAATATTCTACAAATTGTACTCACAAAAATTAACAAATAATTTGGTAAGAATATTTGGTATACGCAGCAATAAACGAGAGAGCGAGTAGAGGAATACACGCAACTGTAACACAGTAGTGTTTTAACAAACACACAGAACGCGTTTTAAAAAGTGTTTTATTCACGAAACTCCGACATCAATTGTGGTGAATGTTTGACACGGTATTTCCTAAGCATACGTTATTTTAATCAAAATCATTACAGTCATTCTTGAGAGTAATTACTCATTAGAGTAATTTGTGGGTGGATTTTCTTGAATTTTTTAAATGCCTGTTTTAAATTCAGGGAGTCCTAAAGCATAAACTTCTGGTGAAATCCTGATAGTCAAATTTTTAGATGGAATACAATACGTACCTATTTACTACAACTGGTGAAGAAAGTAAGCTTGATCTTAACTGACAGAGATTTCAGAAGTTATCTCATTGCTCACTATCTTGTATGTGTTAGGGAAATTAACAGTAAAGTAATCTTTAAGCAGTAGTAAAACGCTTTAAGAACTAGTCGCCATGTGATACAAAATTCTGTTCTCTTTGAATGGCCAAGAGATGAAAAGGTCCTAATCATCTCTATTCTTGTACAAACTATTCTTACTAACACTTATTCCTCTGTCTACGAGGGTCGTTCGATAAGTTTGGCAAATCTCCATGAAGGGATGGAAACCTTCTTTTGCAACTTTGTGGGTGGTAGGCTTGATTATTCAAAAGATATTAAAAAAGAATTTGAATGTGCTACAATATACGTTCATTATTGATAGCCATCTGAACTGGTCAATATGATAGCTGCGATTGAAAATGGAGAAAACAGAGTTTCGTGCTATTATTAAATATTTTCATTTGAAGGGCTGGAGTGAAGCAGAAGTCGAAACTGAATTGAAGTTCACGTGGACTCTGCACCAACATTGAAGACCATTTACTTTTGGATCAATGAGTTTAAAAGTGGTCGTAGAAGAATTGAAGGTGAATCTAGCTCTGTTCGCACAATTGAGGTCAAAACACAGGACGCTATTGAAAACATCCACGATCTGGTTATGCAAGACCGCCAAATCAAAATTCATGAGATTTCTGAGAAGAAAATGAGAAGATGTACAATATCCTACATGAAAAATTGCCAATGAAAACCTGTGTGCAAGATGGGTGCCGCGATTGTTCAGTAATACTTGTGAAAAGGCGAAACCATAATTGGAGCTTATTATGCTTCATTGTTGGATCGTTTACAACATGAGTTGACTGAAAAGAGACCGAGATTGAAACGCAGAAGAGTGATCTTTTACGGGATAATGCACCATCGCACACATCAGCAATCACAATGGAGAAAGTGCATGAGTTGGGCTTTGAATTAGTTCCTCATCCAAATTATTCACCAGACTTAGCCACAAGTGACTTCTTCCTATTCCCAAACTTGACTATCAAATGAAGAAGTGATAGTCAAGTCAACGAGTATTTTGCAGACCTTGACGGAATCTATTTGTCCTACGTCATGAAAGATCTGTAACATCGCTGGACTAAGTATATAGCCATCAATGGACACGATGTCAAGAAATACGTTGAGATGTTCACGGGGGAAAAAAAAATCTTGGTTTTTACCAGACTTACCAAAGGACCCCCGTACTTAAGTTAATCAAGATAAAATTAACTTTTTGGTCTTATTGTAGGTACAAGGAAATATGGGAATATACACTTCCGCTCAAAAGATCTTGAACAGCCTGTTTTTCTGCAATTAACAAGTATATAACGCCAAAGCCAATGTCTATTATATATGGTAGACATTCATGGAAACATAATTGAAATTTACTATGTTACCTTTTGTTTGTCAATTATGTGCATTTTGAAAATGAAGCATTTGTTAAGCCTTATAGGAACAGTTACCCTAATGTGTTTTGGATGTCATAGTATGTATGTGATTCCTCTGATGTCGTTCATAGACTTCTGTAAATAGGTATTGGGTGTAAAAGCACTTTAGTGCTTCATAAGCAAGTGAATGGTGTAGCGAATATAAATGGAATGGTGAGAAAATGATCTCCACATGGATTATCTCGAAGCCCCAGTTTGAGAAGTCTTTGTAACGAAATATTGATGTGTTGATTTTGTCAAATAGTCCTTCCTTGGATTTTAAGTTCCTGGTTGCGATTTGAGTTAATTTCGGTTCATGATGTAGTTACACTTACCTCTCAGGTCGTGGTCTTGAATCGAGATGGAGAAACTCGGTGTGGTTTGACAAATAATTATAATTTCAATTCTTTTCATTTACTTTGTATTTACCACGTAAATATATATAAAAATACAATGCTAACACTTTAACATTAGCACAGACGTACACTCTTTTTAAGAATTCACAATAGAAAACTATTACTAACGTGTAAAGCGTCTTAACATCTCGCGTCTCCAAGTCCATTCTGTACCACTTCTTGACACTGACACTTTCTTCTTGCTAAACAAAGGTTATTGATTTTTACCGTCAATATGGCAATTAAACATTTTTTTATTTGGCCACGTCATACTTTATGACCAATACAGTCATGCCATATTCGGTTATTCTTATAATCTTTCCTTTTAAAACTTAATTTAAACAATCCAGTATTGAATTATAACTTTAAATAATTGTAAACTTCTAATAATATCATTTAAATGAATCAACATTGTTTTCTTTTCTTCATGAATCACTATATCACACATTTTACTTTTTCACATTTAATCTCGTTCACTTTCACAATCACTTCCAACTATTTATGATGATTTCTTTTTAGGGATTTTTAAAATCAATTTAAAATAATAAATATAAAATTCATAACAATATTTTGGAATTTGAAATTAAAAAAACTGTCTCAATGGTACACATTATTGTGCAGTTGAAAAATCTGCAATGGGTAAAAGAACGGAGCTTTCAGCAGTAAAACGTGCTGCAATAGTCAGCTTACATAAAACAAGCCACACCATGCGTCAAATTGCCACACAAGAACAAGTTTCCTTGGGAAATGGCCATTACACTGTCAAGCGGTATGTAACTACAAAATAGCACTAAGGATTGTTATTGAAAGGGAAGACTAGGTGACTTCGAAAAGTGAAGATAAACACTTAATATGAGCAGCAAACATGATCGTTTCAAAACCTCACCCATGCTGACAGCGAAACTGAACCAGTTGAGACGTGAATCTCTGAGTGTTTCTACAGTGAAGAGATGTCTTCAGAATGTACATCTGAAAGATTACATTGAGGCGAAGAAAACCCCATTGAGAGCTGTTAATAAACTGAAACGATTACGAGTCAACCGACATGTAAGCTGCAGACACATATTTAAAAGTCAATATCCAGGGAGGGGGGGGGGGGTCCAAAATTCTACGTTGAATTATTTGCTTTTAATAGATAATTAATCAGGGATGTGTTTTTATCATGTTAGTAAAAAATAAAAGCACATGTAATATATTATATTCACATGACTTTCTCCACCCAAGCTTCTACAAATTGTTCTTAGGAAAGTTTTTTTTTTTCTTTTTTCTTTGGATAAAGTCTGTCGAAAGGCCTCGCACACTACATATTGTTTGTTCTTATACCTGGGATAAAGTGATATAAGCAGTAATCAGATATTTAAAAAGTGAACCACTGATTGATGCATTTGAGCAGTAATCAGAAATTTAAAAACTGAACCACTGATTGATGCATTTGAAGTATTAGTTCTCTTTGAATGAAAAATGGAATAGGAACTAAGAAGTTAAAAATTACATACCTTTAAGTAAGTATTTGGGAATTCTAATCAACAAATTATAATACATCGGAATTGGTTAACTTCGCAATACATTATTATAATTGACATTATTTGTGCATTTTAACGAGTTTTACAGCTGCTGTGCAGTAACTTTTCGTTTATCTCTTAAATAACTTCATCTCTGCCTGACAGTGAATAGAGACATTAAGATGAGAAGCTTGAATACACTTTTTTGATTTATTTTAAACTGTTTTATTTCAACAATTTATTAAAAGTTTGAAATGTTAATTCATTTGGGGGGTTCAGACCCCTGGACCCCCCACCCCTTAAATACGTCCCTGATAAGCTGGACTGTTATCAGTGCAGAAAGTTATTATTTACTGATGATTCTAAGTTTGAGCTATTTGGCTCAAAATATCGCCAGTTTGTCCAACATGTAAAAGTTAAACCCATGGCACCCCAATGCAAATCCCCAACCAGTCAAGCATGGAGGTGGTTCGATGCTATTATGGGGTTGTTTTGGTGGCAATAGGACAGGCGATATTGTGGAAATAGAATGAATTATGAAGAAGGAGCGTTATCACAACATTTCCAGTGCCATGCAAAACCATCTTAGATGCAGTTAATTGGCAAGGGTTTCACTCTGCAGCAGGACAATGACCCCATCTTTACCCTGTAGAAGATACGTTGAATGATTGGAAGAGAGACAAGACTTGAAGATCATGGTTTGGCCCCATCAAAGTCCTGACTGCAATCCTATTGGGATCCTTTAGGATCATGTGGTCAGAGAGGTCAGAAAGAACGCCTAGAGTTTCCAAAGCCATAATTAAAGCAAGGGGAGATTACTTTGAAGAAAGCAAAATCCAACAAGTATTGCTGATTATCATTGACTATACTGTTGTGACTACATATTATGTCTCTTTTACTCCATTGTTTCAGGAAATCCTAAAAATGAGGTCTGTTCAAAAACTTTTGAGCACTAGTGTACTAGGCTTCAAGAGAGAGAAAGAACTTTTAAGGCCTGGTATCATTGTGGCGGTTGTGAAATTTCCTTCTTTTTGCATGATCCATATACAAAACAATAATGATTTTCCATTTGAGAACAGTATAAATATTGGAAAATTCAAACAAATAACAAGGAATATCTCTAAAATGATTCATTATACAACAAAAATTAAAACAATTAGTAAAGTAGAAGTCCGAAATACCGCGGTCCGAGAGAGTGCGGATTCGGATTTATCGCGAGTAAAAGTATGTCCCCGTTAAAAGCTATTGCAGTTAACTATTTTATTAGTTGTTTTATTTCTAAAGTTGAAATTAAAGTATTCCACAAACACAGGTTCTGCAGTATAATTTTCACCACCAAGCCATTGACACTGACCGCTGCATTCCAGGAAAGTAACGACTGATACCTGTTTCATCAGCTCATATGTATAATACTGTTGTACTTACGCTCTGCAGGTGGGAAGGGAATGGGGAAGGTACAGTCTGCCCACCACAAGAAGGCAAGCAGGGAATGAAGGGGAGAGGAGCTTGAAGTGTTTATCTGCTCTGTTAGTAGATCCGTTTACTACGAAATGAGTGTATGAGAGCGTATATGAGTCACTCAAGCTGCCAGATTTAATGCTCGTTTCAGCAACTGCAGTGATAGGTACGTATTATGCACGGGTGAGTTATGTGACAACCACTGTGTATTTTACACGCACCTAGCATCCGCAAGGCGAACATAAACACAGCAAAATTGATTACGTTACACACCCCTCTGCCTTGCCTTCTTGTAGTGGGCCTACAGTATTGATGTCGTCTGCATGTCAGTCACAGTCCTTGTTAATTCACAATTGCTTTTCTTGCACACATTGATCATTGCATAAATTAATTATGCCATCATGTACTTCGTAAATTAGGACCCAAAGCATTACACAATCAGTCAAGAAATTATTTCAAAATTATAAGCATATATATGCAGAAAGAAGCTGAAAGCAAAGAACTGGTTACATCTGATTTTTTTCAAAGGTACATTTCAGATGACACAGGAGTGAGGGAGCGAATAATGAAAAGAATTGTTAAAGAACGCAAACAAAATGAAAATCAGAGCACATTTTTGGAACTCCAGATAAAAACCATAGCGTTCCGAAACGAATAATGGATCCAGATGAGTTCGACAAATGTGTCGTTAGAAGAAGGATTCAACATTTTTATTTTAAGAAAAAAAAGTGCTCCTACAATAGCTAAATTTCTTATTGTTTGAAGAGAAAGCATTAAAATGCAGGGCAGTAAGTCATCCTTAAACAGAATAGTGAGAGAACTGGGTCCTAATGGAAAACACTATCACAAACAGAATATGATAATAGAAAAGCGAGTTATTCGTTCAAAAGGTCCCCGCTGAAGAAGACAGTCTATCTGTTACTGAATTTAATTACAATATCTGCAATTATGACTTCATTAATACGGAAGGATTTGTGCAACTAATTCAGCTGGTAAATTGCAGGGACATTTTTCTGCAAGGACTGCACCACTATACTAACGAGTATATGAAGCTGACAGAACAATTTGCTTAATGCTGTCCACAACATGAAAGTGAAGAACAAAATGACGGTGAAGATGATGGTGAAAATCACGTGGAGGTGGAAGAAAATAGTCTAAATATTAATGAAGTGATAACTTTTTAAACAACGTGAAACTGTATATGAAGACGCAAAATGAATCAAACAGCATTCATGTCCTGCATCTTTCCGCAAAACTTAAAGACCTGTTTAAAACAAGGAAAAAATTGGTTGGTGTGAAATATATAAATCAAGGTCGGTTACAGGCTGGAATACATCTCCCAGCATAACCAGTGAGTAATTTTAAAAAATATTATGATACATTTATCTCATATATTGTACTGTAATTTATTATTAGATGCACATTTCCGTCCTCCAACTGCGGGGGATTGATTTTTGATCCTGCCAGTGTTACATTCTCTATATACCGCGATAAGGTTATAACGCGGGGAAACGGAGTGGCGTTATTTCGGGCTTCTACTGTATTTGACATGTATGATACGTTTTAACGAGCTGTCTAGTTTTAATGCAGTAAGAATTTTTTTCTCTTATTGTTTAATAGATATGCAAAAATCATCCAGAATAAAAAGGATTCTAAGGACACACAAGGAAATTTAAGATATAAATTTCTTTCCTCATTAAAATATATTCAACACTTGAGTTTTGAAGTTTGTAATTGTATAATGTTAACAGGTATTATTTGTTTTTAGGATGATGTCTGGAGTATTATACTACTTGCTGGCCGCATGCATTGTAAACTCAGCCACATGTTCAACAATGTGTCCTAAGGGATGCAACTGCCAAGAAATAACAGATGTCAAATGTATGGAAGGATCTCTGATGGAACTTACCCCTTTAACATTTAAGCTACCTAATGCTACCTTGATAGAGACATTGCTACTGATTGGCAATAACATACCTGTAATAGACCCAAATGTCTTCTCAGATTTAACTGCCTTGGTAAATTTGGGCCTTATTGAGAATGGAATTACAGAGTTCCCTCAAGGACTGTTTGATCCCCTGAAGAACCTGCTCTTTCTCTCAGTAAGTTATAATAAACTTTCAACCTTACAGAGTGGTCTATACAGGAACTTAAGCAGTCTTCGTTTTCTTGAAATGTCCGATAATTTGTTGACCCAAATTCCACCAAACATGTTTGTCACACTGTATAATCTTTCAAAACTCAATTTGGGCTGGAACCAAATATCAAACATAACAAAAAGCACCTTCAATGGCTTACATAACCTAACCAGTCTTCTTTTCCATAACAACCAACTTGAAGAGCTAGAAGAAGATGTCTTTGATCACCTACATTCACTACAAAACTTGAGTTTAGCCTCCAATCGCATTTCTTACCTTCATGGAGATGTCTTTGCCCGATTACCTCAACTCCAGTTTCTCCAGTTAAATTCTAATAGACTCGCTATGATTACAGACACCTGTATTGCTGGTTCCCAAATGCTTAAGCACATAAATCTTGACAATAATTTGATTACTGAGATATCTAAAAAGGCTTTTCTTGGATTACAAAATCTTCAATATCTCTCTGTACGTGATAATAAACTACAAAATCTTCATGCAGATGTCTTCAGAGGATTAACAAGACTTAATACGTTGATGCTTGCTAACAACAAATTAGCAACCATCGAACCACAAACATTTGAAACTTTGAGAAACCTTTCGTATATGGACATCTCAGGAAATTCTTTGAGCTGTAGTTGTTCCCTACAGGACTTCTGGTTATCATGGAATGAGAAACGTGTTACAGTGAAAGCATCTTGTATTCTTCCAGAAGGGGGAATATTAACTGATGTTCGAAAATGGTTCTGTGATCCCAGAAGCAAATTTTCAAGCAAAAAGAAGCCCATGAAAAAGAACACCAACACTAAGAAGACAGTACTTATATTTGTACTCATATTTCTTATTCTTCTTCTAATGTTACTATGCGCTTGGTGTCAATACTTCTTTAAATTGTAAAATAGCATATTTGGTGATGAACGCATATTATACAGAGTTAAAATAGCTTAATGGTGTTTATAAAATGATAATTAGAACTACATTTAAATTATATTTCAGTAGGAGTCCCTAATAAATAAAATTTGTATAATCCATCGTTCCTATATACTTCTGCACCTTGACGGAAAGATCATAATGGGAGCATTGGTGGATCTGGTTACTTAGGCCTGCAGTTCTGTGTTGCTCTGAAATAATGTTTCAAACAGAGGACACATACGTTATAACTGTACATCCAAAATACAAAATGGAACATGTGGCTTTATAAATACTGTTTCTGTCATTCAACAAGTGAAACCTCTAACTGAACCATTTGTGAAGAACATAGAACATATTACAGAAGTGCAGGGCTCAATAAAACACCTTAGAGTCAGTTTAAAATGTTGCTGGTTAAAGCAGTGTTTTGGCGAAGTTTGGCAAAAAATATGTGCACATCTTTAAATATATTTATAATAATCTGTACCTTCATTCCACACAACTGTTTTGATTTCATTCAAAAACAAAGCAAAAAATACCACAAATGGAATTTGTTTCCTACACCATATGTATAAAGCAGACAATTGATGTTTATACTCCATTTTTCTTAATTCAATTTTCCGAACTTTTTTCGATGTTCAAAATATTCCTCAGGTCATTGTTTATAGCTTATAATCCATTATTGATTTGCTACTCTCAAATTAAAAATTTGGGAGCTTTATGATAAAACTTTTTTTTTTTTTTTTTTAACAATTTACGCCCTCTACGTTAAGTCATATCGATGAATGAAATCAGTGAAATGATGCTCAAATGAATCCGGGGTCCATGGAGCTTAGAGTTACCCGACACTCGTCTATCAGGATAATGGAAAACCCCAGAAAAACCTTATCCAGGTAACTCATTCTGACCAACATTCGAAGTCAGGCCTCTTGAACGTGAGACAAACACGCTACTGAGGCAGGCTGTACGGTAAAGAAGCATATCATATCACCATTCAAAAGGTGGTTATTAATAAAAGAATTATCTTAACAACAGTTTGACATAGCTTTTTAAAATTTTGAGTATAGTATATGTATTATGTTCTGAGTATCTGGTGAAGAATATTTTAGATTTGTTTATTTACAAGATGCATTGCCTTAACAGGAGCTGAGGACAAATATTAATGGGCAGTTTATAAATGAGCATCAATTTCTTATCCTTGTAAATCATATTGCTACCAATATGACAAGACGAAGTTAGGCCTAACTAACATTATTTGTCATTAAAATTATTAACCCAATGTTAACTTATAATCATCTATTTTAACAAGTACACAGCATAAATACATTTCTTTAATCTTTATTTATGTCTCTATTGCACACACAACTTGCTCTGGTTGTAGTTCCTATGACGCACACACAACGTTTCTCTTTTACACTGCTCCTCTTGCCGACCCTTACACAACTCTGATATTCACTGATGAACTGTTCCTCTGCACACATTTCCTGAAGACTGATAATCACTAAAAGCTAGAATGTACTGCTTCACTCTGACTTCAGGGACCTTCTGCTCTGGACTGAACTGCAAACTTTCCGAGGCTGGCTTTGCACCAAATTTTGTAACCTGCCAGTCGCGGAGAGAAGGTTACTAAAGTGGAATGCTCTCGATTTTTGGAGCTGGAACAAAGTAGAACAAATCCTTATGGTAATAATGCATCTAACACTTCCGAATTAATGACGTCAGCTAGTGAGTCTTTAAATATTGCTTTTTGCTTCTTGTGCTGGCAAACAACAAAGGTGCTTGAATGTATTGACTCAAACTTAATTTCACCATGGCAGTCACTCGCCATCGCCACTCACAATATGTTACTTGAACAATTTTTCATAATTTTATTAATTTATTAAAGTCACAAAATCATACATCATCCAGGCTGAATTCAAAACAACAATACTAATTACTTAGAAATGTAAAATTCTTACTTTGGCTTGTTCGTGTGTCAACAGGTGAACTTTTTAATTTATGTGCCTGTTATTTATAAATAAATTAAAACATGAAGGTTTGTAAAGTAAAAGGAAATGTAAGTATATATAAAAAAGGGTAGCTTTAATTTTTCTAACAGATTGTTTTTAAAATTATATATGAATAAATAGTACTAAGTAGTGTGTATGTAACTATGTAACGGATTTGATTTTCTCGTTGTATATATGAGTACATATGTATTTGCCTGTAAGACTGATCAAACTAAATTGTTAGTATAGTATAAAGTGTTTCAGGTCCCATTTAGAAAACAGGCTACATATGTCAGTTGTTTAGCATGAAGTTGAAATGAAAGTTTTATTCATATTACCGTTTGTAAACATTACTCTTTGTTATAGCTAAGAGGAACTATGGTATTCTAATTGAAAATTCATTCTAAGATTTACTTAAAAATAAATGCTACCGAATCTGTTTAAAAGCTAACAATCTTATATGCAACACAATTTTCTCCAATCACTCTTGAACAAAACATTCTTTACTTACTTTTATACTTCAGGTTAATCGATAGTACGAGGCGTGTCCATAAAACAAGGTGTCCTTTATTTAATATAGAAAACATGTTTATTGTCAATGAATGTTTTTTTTTTTTTGTATGACCTTTAACTACAATGGTCATAACGGCGGCCGTTCTCCTTTGGAACACATCGAAGGTGTTAACTCGTATTCGTTAGGTTTTAAT